>PVKS010004695.1:0-91091 GCA_004027875.1 Aplodontia rufa
ATTTTACCCCCAGGAGTGCCTCGAATTTCCCACCCATATCCCTCCCTCCCCTTACCCACAATATCTCTAAAAATTTATTAGGCTATATAACATTATACCTTATCTGGATTTAACACATGATAATAGACCACCTTTCTCAATGGCCAGGGTCTAGTTCCAACCTCCACAAATGAGTGGAGACATTAGACCCTTGGATCTCTGGGTTAAGCTGATTTTACTAAGCATAATTTCTTCCATTGCCATCCATTTACCTTCAAAAGCTGCAATATCTTTGTTTCTAATTGCTGTGTAAAATTCCATGGTATATATGTACCACAGTTTTTGGATCCATTCATCCAGTGAGGGACATCTGGGTTGTTTACATAGTTTAGCAATAGTAAATTGAGCTTCTATGAACATAGATATTGCTGTGTCACTATAATGTGCTGATTCTAAATCCCCTGGAAAGATGCCCAGGAGTAGAATAGCAGGATCGTATGGTGGAGTCATCCTTAGTTTTTTGAGGATTCTCCACACTGCTTTCCAGAGGGTCTGTTCCAGTCTGCAGCTTCACCAACAGTGTGTTAGTGTGCTTGTCTCTCCACAGCCCCTCCAGCATTATTGTTTATTTTCTTCATCTTTGCCATTCTTACTGGCGTAAGGTGATATCTTAATGTGGTTTTCATTTTCATTTCTATGATTACTAGTGATTTAGAGCACTTTCTCGTGTATTCATTGGCTTGATCAATGTCCTCTGGTGAGAAGTTTCTATTTAGCTCTTTGGCCCATTTATTAATTGGGTTGTGTTTTTGTAGTTGAGATTTTTGTGGATTTTGTAGATTCTGGATATGAAACCCCTCTTTACATTATTAGTAATCCCCTTTTAGGTACTACAGTCCCAAATCTCAGAATCTAATTTTTCATTTTTCCCCACCTGTATCATCAAACTAGTTCCATCCTGTATCAGCAGTGCCCCATTTCTTTCTTCCCAATCTTCACTAGCCCCATCTTCCTAATTCACATTCTCCTTGCCTTCCATGTACTCCATGACTGTAATTGCTAAACTGGTCACAAAATTCCTTATTCCAATTAACTAAGCCAGCACTTCCTACAGTAACTCCGGCACATAATACGTAACGTCACAAAAAAGATGAATTTTTAAGTCCTTGTATGTGTGTGTGTACACACCTCCTTACACCATTTGACTGTTTAAAGTGTTCATGTCATTTGATCTAATAACTGAAACTCTCACGTACTGCTGGTAGGAAGGCACAATGATACACAGATTAGCAATTTCTTATCAAATTAGGCATGCACCTACCATATGTCCCAGCCATTCCAGTCCTGCATATTTATCTAAGAGGAATCATTTAAGTTGTTTTGATAGTTACCCTAAAGAATTAAATTAGCCAGTCTTAAACCCAGTGTTTTTCTATGTATACCAATGAAGTATGAGTACATGTGTGTGGTGTTTCATTTCTTTTTAAATTAAGCATTTCAAAGTGCTTGGAAGAAGCAGAATTCAGAGAAATGATATGATTGGCGGAAACAGGACACATCCTCTCTAATTGCACAAAGGAAACAGGCAGGACTGGAGTGTTAACTTCATTATTTCCCCCAAAGAAACTGAACTTGCCTACAGTTTCAGACATGATATGTGTAAGTTTACTCACCGTCTCATTGATATGGCCCATTCCGTTTACAGCAGACAGAACTAATGAATGCTGGGAAGAGGTGACAGTTGGGAAGCAGTGAACAGGCCTGTTTAGTCATTAACTGTGTACAGGCTGCGTCAAGCTCCTTTCTCTCAATACCTCAAAGCACTTTACAAATGTCATCTGTTAAACCTGCTCGACATCGATGGCAGGCAAGAATAGCTAACTACATCACCATCCCCTTTTCAGGATCAGGGAAAAAATATTTTTGACAGAAAAAAAAAAGGAAAATGCTTATTTATTGAAAAAGCTGAAGAGCAGAACACACAGTCCTTGTGCCAAGACCATGGTGTACAAGCACTGACTCCAACCTGACAATTCCAGTTGCCAAGTAGATGGCAGAAGAGGAAAGGAGCCCGACTTGTCATTTGTTCAGTAGTCACATATGACACTTCTTTCTTTGCATTCCCAATAGGTAGCATGTGGTAGTTGCTCCATATTTTCTTTTGTATTTTTAAGTTTTATGTAATCATACTTACAAACTAAAAAAGTTTTTTAAAATCATAAAATTTTAAAAATTATTTATATTAAAATATACAGAATGATTTTTAGTAAATTTATATAATGATACAACTATTATCACATTCCAGATTTAGAGCATTTTTGACATTCCCTAAATACCATCAGATTCATCTGTGGTCATTTCATTCCCTCCCCAGTTCTAGGCAAACACTGATCTGCTTTATGTCCTTATAAATTTCATATAAATTGAATACTACAATAAATATTTTTGGAGCCAGGCTTTTTATACTTAATATTTTTTTACAGTATGAGTAATTTTTTTTTACTTATGTCTAGTATCTGTGTAAATATACCACATTTTGTTTTTGTTTATCCCTTCACCAGTGGATTAACACTTAGATGGTTTCCACTTTTATTATTACGAATGAAGTTTCTACAAACATCTACAATATGAGTCAAATGCATTTTTATTTCTCTGGGGCAGATACCAGGCAAGATACCAATAGGTCACATGGTAACTACATGATCAACATTTTATGAAAATGTCAAACTGGTTCCCAAAGCAACTGGGCTTTCACATTCCCACAATGTGTGAAGCTTCTGGTTCCTACACATTTTCTCCAACACTTAGTATTTTCAATCTTTTTCATTATAGCTATTTTAGTGGGTGTGTAGTGGTATGTCATTGTGTCTGTGTTTTATTAATAGCTTTATGGAGGTTCAGTTGAGATAAACTAAACATATTTAAAGTGTATGATTCAGTAACTTTTACCATCTATGCAACTGTGAAATAATCACTAAAATCAAAGTAACACAAATATCCATCACCAAAAAAAGTTTCCTTTTTGCTCCTTAATTCCTGACTCCTGATTGCAAGTCCTACTCCATTCCCAAGCATTCTGTAACTATGAATTAGTTGGATTTTCTGAATATTTTATTAAAAAATAAATCATATGTATTATTAGCAGCAAGAAGATGGTAAAGAAATCTTGAAAATACTTAATTTCTATCTAGTTAATATTGAATTTATATTTTGCTAAGAATTAATTAAATTTCGGTTCATTCAAAAATAAATAAAAATCAGATCTAAATAAAAATAAATAAATCATACAATATGCATTCTTTTTATCTGACTTATTTCACTTGACATAATTGAGGTTCATCTAGCATATGTTGATTCTATTATAGTTTAGTTTTCTTTATTGCTGAATAGTATACCCCAGTGTGGATGTACTATAATTGGTTTGCCCACCTACCTATTGATAGACATTTATTTTGGGATGTTTTTTGCTCTTGTTTTGGCTGTTAAAAATAAAGTTTCTATGATCATTAATGTATACAACTTTGTATGAAACTACACTCTCATTTCTCATGAGTAAATACCTAGGTGGAATGTCTAGGTCTTATGGTAAATGTGTTTGAACTCTTTCAGAAACTGCCAAAATGTTTGCCACGATGACTTTGTAATTTTATATTCTCATACATTTTAGTTCCAATTACTCACCCATCCCAAATTTAGTATGATCAGCATTTTTAAGTTTAAACTTTTCCATAGGTTCTGTGGTATGTTACTGTGGTTTAGGCACATGTCCTGCTGTGGAATGAATTGAGTCCCCCAAGATTTTTATGCTGAGGCCCTAACTCCTAATGTTACTGTATTTGAGATAGAGCCCTTAGAAAGTAATTAGGTTAAGTGAGGTTATAAGGTGGGACCCTGAGCAATAGAATGGTGTTCTTAAATGAAAAGTCACCAAGAAGCTCGCTCGCTCTCTCTCACCAACTTCCCAACCACATTCAGAGGAGAGCTCATGATCATGGGCAAACAAAGCTGCCATCGGCAAGCAAGAAAGAGAGCCCTGGGCAGGAACCAAAACCTGATTAAAAACTTGATATTGGGATTCCCAGCGTCCAGAACTGTATGAAAACAAAATTCTATTGTTTAAGCCAGCCAGTCTGTGGTATTTTTGTCATCAAAGCATAAGAAAACAAATTGGTGACTAAAGATGTTGAACATATTTTCATGTCCCCTTGTGGAAAAGATTTGAAAATCACATATCTGAAGACCTTGCATCTGATCTATACCAGAACTCTGAAATCTCAATAAGACAAAAATTCAAAAAAAAAAAAAAAGCAGGCAAAATATTTGAACAGACTCAAAAAGGATAAACAGAAAACAACCAACCACCGGAGATGGGGGAATCTAGGCTCACTCAGTTAACCCAGGAAAATGTCCCTACCTCAGGATCTTTGAATCTTGAGCAGCAATCCTGAATCTTCAACAATAACATTGACTGTAAGTGGTCTAAACATCCCAAAGAAAAGGTCAGATTGAATAAAAAGAGAAGACCTAACTATATGCTGGGTAAGAGAAGACAGACCCAGCTATCTGCAGAGTAACTTAATCACATCTACAAAGTTCATATTCACCAATACTAGATAAAAATGCCAAGGGGGACCATTATTTCTACCATGAGCAGCATCTCACAAGTTTGGCTATGTTGTTTTCAATTTTATTTTGTTTAAAATCCTTTCTCATTTCCTTTTTGAGTTCTATTTTTTTGACTAATAGGTTATTCAGATATGTGTAATTATGTTACCAGCATTTAGAGATTACATAAGATCTTTATGCTATTGATTTTAATTTCATGCCATTACAAGAAATTCTTTATATGATTTAAATTTATTTACATATCTAGAGATTTGTTTTGTAGGTCACAATTTGGTCAATTTTGGTAAATACTCTTAAGTACATTAGAAAAGAATGTGCAGGGGCTACAGCGGTAGCTCTGAGGTTGTGGCGCTTGTCTGGCATGTGTGAGGATTGGAGTTCAAACCCTAGCACCACGTACACAGCAAAGTTTCAGAGCAATGAAAGCCACATGAAAAACTAAATAAAATTGATTCTCTCTCCCTCCCTATCTCTCTCTCACAGTCCCTCTCTCTTTATAAAAATTTAAAAAGAAAAGAATTTTAATTTTCCCGTTGTTGTGTGTGGTATCCTATAAATACCAGTTGGGTATAATTGTTTCATGATGTTGTTCAAATCTTCAATATTCTCAACCAATTTTCTGTCTATTTCTTTGATTAACTATTGGGTGCTGAAATCTCCAGCTACAAATATGAACTTGCCTATTCCTCCTTACAGTTCTATCAGTTTTTGTATCTTGCATTTTGGAGCTCTGTTGTTAGGTACATTTCTCTGTTGTTATGTATGTAGGATTGTTGTATTCTCACACTGAACTGATCTTTTCAGAATCTTCAACAGTCTCCTTATCCCTTATCTTTGTCTTTAAATCATCTCTCATAGTCATACAGCCACTCCAACTTCTGATTTGTATTAAAATGGCATTTTTTCATTCTTTTACTTAACTTGTGTCTTTATGGCTCAAGTGCGTTTCTTATAAGCAGCATAAAGTTGCATTTTCTGTTTTCATCCAGCTGGCATTATCTGTCTTTAACTAGGACATTTAGACCATTTACATTCAGTATTTTATTAATATTGCATGTAAATCTGTCATTTTTAAATTTTTGTCACTGGTTTCATATTTTTTTTGTTCCTTTTTCTTCTTTATTTGCCTTTCTTTTGGACTAAGTAATTTTTATAATCCCTTTATCTCTCTTGTAAGATTATTAGATAGAAATCTTATGTTGCTTTAATAGTTGTGCTAAGATTTATAATGTACACTTTTAACTTATCAAAGTCTACTTTCAGGTGATATTGTATGATTTCACATGTAGTGTAAGAAAAATACATCATTAGGCTTACATTTTTCCCACATGTTCTTTGCACTACTGTTGTCAAACACTTAATTTTTATGCCTTTTGTAAGTTTCAAAATATATTATTACTGTCTTGGCTTTAAACAGTAGATTATGTCTTTAAAAGATCCTTTGGGCAGATCCATGTTTCTGATTGGTTTCATCTTTCTTGTGCTTGAAGGGTTTTCATTAATACTTTTCATTTTTTTAAGAGAGAAGGAAAGAGAGAAAGAGGGAGGGAGGGAGAGAGAGAAAAGAGAAGAGAAAAAAAGAATCAATTTTATTTATTTTTCACCTAGCTCTGTTTCCTCCAACACCTGTTGTGTACACACCCAGTTGTGTATGTGGTGCTGGGGTTTCATCTTAGATCCTTGCACACTACAGGCAAGTGCCCCAACCACTTAGCCACTGCTCCAGCTCCTCATTAACATTTCTTGAAGAGAAGTTCTGCTGTCAATGAATTCTTCAGATTTTATAAGTCTTTTTTTTACTATGATAAGAGTATTTAACATGAGATCTTCCATCTTAACAGAATTTTAAGTGTATAGTACAGGTTAACTATAAGCACAATGTCATATAGATTTCTAAAATTCATTCATCTTCCATAACTGAAACTTTTTATACCAGTTAAACTGCAACTGCCTGCACCCCTTCACCTCCTGACCACCGCCATTTTACTTGCTGTTTCTACGAGCGTGACTATTTTAGATATCTCATATAGTTGCCATCATGTGGAATGTTTCCTTCTATAGTTGACTTATTACACTCAGCAAAATGTCTTCCATTTTCATCCATGTCGTAACACATAGTAGGATTCTTTCCTGTTTCAGGCTGAATAAGGTTCAGTTGTGTGTATGTGCTACATTGTCTTTATCCATTTATCCACTAATGAATATTTAGATCACTTCCATATCTTGGATATTGTAGATAATGCTACAGTAAACTTGGGAGTACACCTATCTGTTCAGGATCCTGATTTTAATCCTGTAAGTGGGATTGCTAGATTGCTTGATAATTCTGTTTTAGTTTTTAAAAAGTTCCATACTATTTTTCCATAGCATTGTAAGCATTATGAATTCTCCTTCTTGGGGTATATTCTATGATTTCAGGGAGTGTCTCTTTCCTATTTTCTATTTTCATGTCTCTAGCTCATCTTTTTCTCATAGTAATAAATAATATTTCTTGCAATAAATATAATAAGAGGAAAGAGTAAAATTCAGTTACCTAATATCATTATATTCAGACTGAGACAAAAAATGATGTTCCTGTAATGGTAGCATCATAATTCCTCTTAAGTTGGAAACTTTCTTTGTAAGCTAAGTGTACATTTTGAGACTCACAAGACATGGGTTATCAGGAGTCAAAGCAATAAGGAACAGAGTTAAAGTATTTTCTATTACAAACCATCAGGGAATCTGAGGTTTTCAATGAAGAATGAAGAATAGAAAAAGGGAGAAATAGAAGAATAATTAAGAAGTGGTAGTGTTTGAATAATATTTGAAATCAAGAATGACTAACACTGTGAAGACCTTTGCACTGATGAAAAATATATCCGCTGTCTCCCTGAATTTCAATAAAGCCTGATACTTACATGTCTCCTAAAAATGTTTTTAAAAGGGTTTTTATTTGACTTACAACATCAAAACAGGAATGAAAAAGCATCCAGAAGACATACAAGACAACAAGGATTCAAGGCACACAATGAAAGCTAGACTGATCGTGACAAATGAATTTTTACTTCCCCCAGAAATTTTTCATGATTTGGAGAAAGACACAGAAATTTCTTCAGGGCCTGGATAAGAGGTTCAATTTGATTTTTTACCACCCAGGGGACTAAAGAGACCCAGATAAAATGTGGAAGAAGTATAGATCTCTCTAGTAAGCAGTACCTCATCATTTTCACCAAACAGAAGAGTTTACTTGTACTACCAGCATTAAAAATGCCCATCATCATTAATTCCTCCACATTTCTACTTGCAAACAGTCCTAGTGTGCATGATTTCCCTTTCTCCTCATTTTCAGATGCCGCCTCTACTAACTAACCTCTCATCACAGACATTTATACCTACCAGATGGTGGTTTGTACCCTTCCTCCATTGCATTCACACTCCCTACACTGGATACTGCATAAATATCGAGTGCAATAAACATTTCAGCAGCTCAAAAACTGTGCTGAAATTTATGGCAGAGTCAGTTCAATTTAGGAAAGACAGTGCAGATGCATCAGTGCAACAGTAGAGACATTAAAATAAAAGTACCAATTAAAAGGGCTGAAGTTGGTAATATCACTTCACATTTTGTCTTCTGCACTCCCCCCACCTATTTCATATTAGTAGAAAATCCAAGTATGATGGGAATGTAAAAGGGTTGTCTTGTTGGCTGTCATGATAGACTGAGTCTTGTTTCACCCAATGACTAAGTGGAAACACATTTTAAGAAAGAAAATTAAGTACCAGAGTGCTTGGAACCATGTAGGATTTTATTAGGGAAAGCTTCCTAGAAGTGGTGCCATGTGAATTGCATCATGAGGGGAAAGTGACAGTTTGCTAGACCGATAAGAAGGGTGGGCAGAGAAAATGCTTCAAAGACACATGAAAGAACTGTTTCTTGTATACAGTGAAAAGCTCAAAAGTTCTACATGGAGAGAGGATATATGGATTAGTTGTTGCAGGAGCTATCCCAGTTAAATGACAGCTGAATTTTAAAGTCTGTTCAGTCAATGCTGTGATCAAATTATCAAAATAAACCAATAAAAATGAACACTATAGGCCTAATGTTTTGTACATGGAATTTCTCCAAACTAGGAGCTCATGGCCACTGCACATAATTGTTCCAGGATCCAGGAAAGTCCAGACATCACAGGCTCCCTCTCCTAGGCTGTCCTCTGCAGTGACAGCTCACCTACTCTGGTGACTTGGGCTCACTTTAGAACTGCTCTTCAAATATACACCTTCTCATGCTCTTTTCCAAGATCTCTGAGAAGAGCTGTATGCCCTTCTCTCCCCAAACTCCAAACACACACTCACACACCCTGCCTTTTACAAAACTGTCACTTCCTTGCTGTGTTTCCACTCACCCCAGTTTTCCTCATCACAGTCTGGAATCTCATCACAGACAATTAGCAATGAAAAGTCAAGGGATGCTTTTGAGTGAAGGAAAAGAGTGTTAGAATCATTGAGTTTTAATATTGAATAGTTTTCTTTCTTAAATATAAAAGTAATATAGTAGTATTTAAAAGTTGGAGTTCAGAGAAAGTCAGGTAATGAAACTAATAGATTTTCTCAAATAATAGGCCAATGAGCGGAAAGCTTTTAAAAATTAATTAAGGGTATAAAAATATACCCAAACACAATACAAATAGTAAACTCTTTAGATTTGTTCAAACTTAAATATTTCTCTAATATCCATCTTATTCCCACTCTGGCATTCATCTGTGTGAATTTCATTACTCAAAATAGCCTGTGAAGCTGAGGGACAGAGACAGGAAAGAGTGTGGAGTGTGGTGTAAGATAACAAACGTGAGTACTCATTTCTGGGCTGAAATGCAAAATAATATTAAAATCTAAATCTCCATAGCAGGAATTTAGAGAGATTTGCATGGTATCAAGAAGTCATTTATTATTAGTTTTTCTGCACTCATAGATAAATGAAGCCAAGAAAATTTTCATTTTCCCAGCTGCAAATTTTCCAAGTACGGTATAATATTAAGCTATTGAGTAGAAGTGTCCGCTTTAACTGCTGGTTTTGAATATAACATGAGTAATCAGCGTGAAATAGTATTCTTAGACCCCTCATTGTAATCAGCATGTTATTGTTACAATATTATGGTACCCAAATAAAGCAGAGTCTCCTCATTCTTAATTTTTGAATGTGTTATAAGAATAAATTATAATAATTTCCAAATGCATGAAGGACAGCTTTGTAAGATTACATCTTTCTCCTAAAAAATGATAAGAAATTCACTAATGAGTCCATTAGACAGAGTCCATTAAAGGTGACAGGACAAAGATCTCTTAGAGACCTCATCAAGCGGAGACAATATGCGGATTAATTCAGTGTCCATTCAACTTCCCTGTGCTCAAATGGGAAATGAGGTTTGAGTGACAACTTTATTAGTGAGTCAAAGACTGCTGAAATTTTTATGAAATAGTGCAACTTACATGCAAAACAGAACATTTTTATTAGGAGAGTTTGATGTGATACAGTGAAAAATGTGAACAATTTTCATTAGATATCAGTTAATAAAGGGCATGAAACATAAATTAACTGCAAGCTTGATCTGCATGAAGTTGACTTTGTGTTTCCAATAGTGGTCTTATCATTGCATGTTTATTAATATGGATCTCATTTATCATTCTATCTACTTTTATAGTCAATTCATTTGAAATCATAATAGTTCCTATTAGTCTTTATTTAAAACTATCATTGATTGTTTAGACATCTCTCCTTAGAAATTTATTTATCACTGTAATTCTTAAAGCTCAGATTTTGTTTCAGTCAAGAACAAGGATTTTTTTTTATTTTTTAGTTACAAAAATAAGCCTCATATACTCAAGCATACAACAAGGCTCATATACACAGGATCGCTGATACTTGAACAACTCAGAAAACAGAATTTTAAATTTAGAACTGGTTATCAGAAATATTCCCATGTGAAAAAGCATGACGCTGTATGGCCTAAAATCCACTGGGGATGATAATGTACTTGTGTAGCTGGGCATGCTAAACCACACATATAATCCCAACGACATGGGAGATTGGGCCTGAGGCAGGAGGATAGCAAGTTCCAGTCCAGCCTGGACAACTTAGAAAGACCCTGTCTCAAAATTAAAAATAAAAAGGGCTAGAGATGTTGCTCAGTGGTTGAGCACCCCTGTGTTCAATCCCCAGGACCTCAAAAACAATGCACCCTTAAAAATGTTATTGTAAAAATACAAAAACTAATGTTATACATGTTTGTTATGTAATCTACAACTGCATCATGAGTAAATTTTTAAGAAAGAATGCAGAGACAAAGCATAACTTTATTAAAGCCATGCTATTGTAATGACAAGACTCAATGTTCTCAGAATCAAAAAATATTCACTAAATGCTTTATATTTATTTAATGCCTTACTAATACATAAATTCAACAGATCTTTGTGGATATTTAAAAATGTTTTGACAAAGTAATTGTCCTATTACTATTTCTAAATCATGACTATGTTAATCCAAATAGCATTGTTTTCTTTAAAGAGAGGGACAGTGAGAGAGAGAGAGAAAGAGAGAAACAATTTTTATCTACTTTTTCATGTGGCCTTTGTTGCTCTGAGACTTCATTGTGTACGTGGTGCTGGGGTTTGAACTCATGTACTTGCACATGCCAGGCAAGCGCTTTAACCACTGAGCCACTGCTCTAGCCCCCAAACAGCATTTAAAAAAAAAAAAGAATTTGGATGATATTCTAGTGTCTATCATTTTTAAAATTTAAAACTGGTAGGTCCCTTTGGGTACTTCAGTTCTTTGACTATGAGGACCCATGAATCTAATACACTACCATTGTGGGTTGGATCTGGAATGTCCCCCAGAGGCTCATATGTGGAAGACTTGGTCTATAAGGCAGCAACATTCAGAGATGGGACTTTGGGGAAGTAATTGAATCATGAGGGTCTGACCTCAGCAATGGATTAATCCATCGTAGAATTAATGATTTGATGACATTATTATGAGGTAGCTGAAAACGTAAGTGGTGGAGTCTTGATAAAGGAAAGTGGTCACTGGGGTGTGCTCTGGGAGTTTTTATCTTGTCCCCAGATTTTTCCTTGCTCTCTGTTTCCTACCTGCTGTGAACAGTTCAGCTTTACCCTTGGCTTCACCATGCCCTTCCACCATGATGTGCTGCCTTACTTCAACCCAAACCTATTGAACCCACTGATCATGGACTGAAACCTCTTGAACCATGAGCCAAAACCTTTCCTCCTTTAAAGTTGTTTATGTTGATACCAAAAGCTCCACCTTTTCCCTGAGTCTTATCCGATAACAAGGACAAGGTTTTTGAGAAAAAGGAAAAAGAAGTTTTGATGATTGGCCTGCAAAGAAACACACCACAGACTTATGTCCCAGAGGCAGGGATTCTAACTGCCAAGGGGAACAATGGGCTTTTAAAGAGGCCATAGAAAAGCTAAACTCCAGGTATGACCACCAGGAGACATAATTCATAGCAAAGCAGAAGCCTTGAGAGTTGCTTTTTTGAATTTGCTGGTATCAGTTCCCTAGACTGAACTTCTTCATTCCTATTAGTGACCGGATGGACAGATAACTTGGCCTAGGATGGGTAAAAGGTTAATCTTGCTTCCTCTAAGATTGGGGAGGGGGAGAAAGAGAAGAGGAAGAAAAACAAAAAGTCAGTTTTAAAATAAGCCACCACCGCTCAAGCAGAAAGGTTTATATTGGAAGCATGCCGTGAACCTCTGTTATAACGCCAGGTATTTTTGTCACAGTGATAAATAGCTGACTAACATAACTAGCATTTCTCTGAACAAAAGCTAAGGATATATAATCCTGGGTGTTAAAATGACAGCATCTCACAGTGGCCTCCAAATCAGAGACTGTTCTCTACCCCATAGTTTAACCACCGGGAAGTTATCAAGATAGCGGTCTGATAAAGAAGTCCCTGTTCAGACTCATTCATTTTTTTCCTAGTATCATTTTACTGGTGTCTCCAACCCTAGTACTCTAATTGTAGCATTTGCATTCCTTTAATGGTTGCTTTAGTTATAGGTACATAATGCTCCTGGGATGGGGGTCTCCCATAGTTAACCACATCCCAGTTAAAGTCCATCTGCCTGTTTTCCAATTTTTTGTTATCGCAATTTGTCTTTAATCCAATTATCACAACATATCTACAGTATTATCACTTCCATTTTAATGATGACACAGAGATTCAAAGAAACTGAAAGATGTACCTGAGTCTACATAGCTATTGGAAACCAATTAATTTCTACATTCATTGTCCTCTCTGTTTCCTTATTTCCAGGTGTCTCTGTGAAAACAAACAGAACCATGGGGGTGGAGGGGTGGATGTTTCCACATGCAACTTTGGACCCAGTTGTGAAAAGGGCCTAGACAGGAGGGTAATTTTTATTACCTGTGGCTATAACCAGTTGAACCTCTCTGCTCCTGCCTAGCTGCATGCTGATGTAGGATGGTTTCCCTATACACCCACAACCAAATGCCACAACTAACTGCTACATCTAACTGCCTCTTTGGCACGTCTTTAGTGGATTTTAAGACACAGACACTTTGTGAGAAAGGGTAATAACCATATTTGTTTTGGTATCATTGTACAGGGTTATATTAAGTAATACAGGTTTATTGAAATTTTCCTTCATTCAACAGTATGAGATCCACCAACTACATACCCAATTCAGGCCTCAGTACAACATTTGAAAAGACAATATATGATTAAGAATTTACTCTTCATGATGCCATAAAACTAGAAAACTTTTTCCACTGCCAAGGAAACAATCAAAAGAGTCAAGAGGTTTACTACGGAAATGGAGAGAATCATGGGCTATGATTCCTCTGACAGGGGCCTCATATCCAGAATCTACAAAATCCTCAAAAATCTCAACCTCAAAAACACAAACAACCCAATTAATAAGTGGGCCAAAGAGCTAAATAGAAACTTCTCACCAGAGGACACTGATCAAGCCAATGGATACATGAGAAAGTGCTCTAAATCTCTAGTAATCAGAGAAATGCAAATGAAAACTACATTAAGATATCACCTTATGCCAGTCAGAATGGCAAAAATTAAGAAAATAAACAATAATAGATGCTGGAGGGGCTGTGGAGAGATAGGCACACTAACACACTGTTGGTGAAGCTGCAGACTGGAACAGACCCTCTGGAAAGCAGCGTGGAGAATCCTCAAAAAACTAGGGATGAGCCCACCATACGATCCTGCTATTCCTCTCCTGGGTATCTTTCCAGGGGATTTAGAATCAGCACATTATAGTGACTCAGCAATAGCTATGTTCATAGAAGCTCAATTTACTATTGCTAGACTATGAAAACAACTCAGATGTCCCTCACTGGATGAATGGATCCAAAAGCTGTGGTACATATATATATATACACCATGGAATTTTACACAGCAATTAGAAACAAAGATATTGCAGCTTTTGAAGGTAAATGGATGGCTATGGAAGAAATTATGCTGAGTGAAATCAGCATAACCCAGAGAACCAAGGGTCAAATGTCTTCACTCATCTGTGGAGGTTGGAACTAGACCCTGGCCATTCAGAAAGGTGGCTTATTATCATGTGTTAAATCCAGATAAGGTGTAACGTTATACAGCCTAATACATTTTTAGAGATATTTTGGGAAGGGTTCGGGAGGGATAAGAGTGGGTAATTGGGGGGGCACACTTAGGGGGTAAATCTAATCTTCAGAATCTACATACATTTTACATTATTTTGTTAAAAACTTGTATGGTTGTTCAAAAAATAAATTTCTCAATTAAAAAAAGAAAAAGAATTTACTCTTGTAGCCCTAGTGGGTCATATTAAACAGGGACTATTTTCACGTGACAGAAATTAGTCACAACTTTGAAATAACTAATAATTTATTGTTATTTTAAAAATCAGCAACAAGAGTGGCTTGCTTTTCTGTTGAAGTGGACCTCAGATGGATGGATGGAAACATTTGTAGGCTTTTTTCCCTGATGTTCTGGAGACTAGAAGTAATGGTCAAACCTAATTTTTTTTCTTCATGTAAAAGGAGTACAGAAACTCCTTTAAATCTGCATTAATATTCAATTTTCTGTAAGCTCACTTTGTCCTGGGAGATGCATATATTACAAAGTTTTTACCTCTAGGGCCCATGTGACGATCCATCTCTTTTCCCCTCTTCTAAACCCAGAATTGGCATCATTGTCCCTATTCCATGAACGACTTTTAAATGACATGCAGGAGAAGAAAGATGCTGTAGTTAAATATATAAAAATAAATTTTCTTGGCTTACTGGGGTAGCAAACAAATATCTATGAGTAATGCCCCTATATCACCAGCTAGCAGGGCACTTAATAAAACCCAAACAACTGTCACACGCAGGTTATAAGGTCATTTCTCACATATAAGATAAACTAGAAATCTATCCAAAGGATAGAATCAGGGAGAATGTTATGAAGTTTGCTGGAAAATAACAAATGAGTTTCACATGTTATTTCATTTCCCAAGGGCACTTTGATAAGCATACACACATATTGTCAACGTATTCTGGGACCCCAGTGCATGTGGTGACACAGAAACAAGCAAGTTCAGACCATAAATGTCATTTAGTAACAATAAATATTTGCTGTGGATGACAGGAAAACAAATAAGGAAAAGAAAGCCGGGGATTTTTGTTTATTTGTTTTGGCTTGGTTTGGTTTTGATTTTGGTTTTTAACTACCTACAATGTGAAGAATGAAGGAGAAGTAAAATATGAAGACATTGTCCTTCAGGCAGGTAATGATAAGGTTTCTTTTTATAGCATTTGCCTTTAGAAGAGTCACAGAGGTGTATACCTGTTAATGTTCACTGAATGGGTGAATGGATGAATGAACAAAATAAATGCAGGGAAATGAATTTGTATGGGTTGAAGAGAAGAAATGGCAACTCCTGGACACTGTTCAAGAAGCCCAGCCCTATTTCCAAATGAGGTCTGAAACTAGAGGAACCGTTACTTTTTGATACCTCCCAATACCACTGGAACAGAACAGCAGCACAGAAGAAAAATTGCAGCTTAGTGATATTTAAACATCAGCCTGAATTAGCATTCACCTGGGGGTGCTGAAGAGGTGGCTCAGTGGTAGAATGCTTGCCTGGCATGCACCAGGTCTTAGGTTCGATTCATAGCATCACACACAACTAAATAAAGGAAAAATAAAAACAGATGGAAAAAATTAACTCTCTCTCTGAAAGAAAAAAAAAAAGATTCACCTGGGGCATTTGCTAAAAATAAAGGTTCTGATTAGTCCCAGAATCCACATTTAAATGTCCCTTGATTCTAAGACAAACATGTCCATAGAAAACATACTGAGAAACTTTGTTCTCCACCAAGTAGCAGACCTATAGAGAGAGGTTTGAGCCATTCCTCCATGGACTTTCTCTCATAACCATTGATTTTTTTTTGTTGTTGTTGTTGTTGTTGTTTTATTAAGTCTGTCACACCTCACTTTCCCCATAGTTAATCTTGGTCTTCTTATAGAGAAATATTGTTTCTTAAATTCAGAATTAAAATTTGGAGTATATTTTAAATTAGAATATTTCCTACGAAAGTTAATAATTAGAAAAAATTAGTGGAGCAGGGGTTTGATTCTCTGATACTTATCTGGAATTTGTGGAGTAGGGGGGACAGTGAGTGAGGAGTAGAAAGATAATTGAGAATTTCAGATAAACAAATACTTTTCTTTGTATAAATAGCAAACATAACCAGGTACCCTATATTTTATTTGTTAAATCTTGGACCACTAATGCTCGTTAAGCAATGCAACTATTAAGAATTACCTTTCTAGGTGGCAGAGAGCACAGATTAGATATCTCAGTGGAATAGAGTTGAGGCCCATCTTCCACCTGAAGGAAACCTTGCAAGATGTTTCTGATCCCCTGGGTCCTGTCATTGGTATCAAACATCTGAGAAACTCCCCCAAAGTCTATTTTACCTAATAAATATGGTAATGCTCTACCAGCAAGATCCTCTTAATACCCCACAGTCCTTTTAAATGAAAGATTGTAGAGGGCAATTTAGTGCGTGGAACTGCATTCATTTCCTTAAGGGTTATAGTTATCTATAACAGTGTTGTATATATTAGACTTTCTCTTCCCCCAACACATAGGAAACACATCCATACCTTCTTGCTTTAAATATTCATAAGTTCTGAGATGTGCATGGGTGTAAGTGGTGGTCCAGTCTCTCTATTTATTAGTATTTTTGTCCGTTTATCTCAAGGCATCCTCTTGTTCCTTTACCAGGTTTTACAATCTCAGCACTATCGATATGTGGGGCCTTTGTGGCTGAAGGCTGTCCTTTGTATGACAGGGTGTTTAGCAGTATCCATGCCCCCTAACTTATAGATATCAGAGGCATTCCCTGAGTTGTGGCTATCAAAAATTCTGCGTATATCACCAAATGTGCTCTGGGGGGCAAAATCAACCCCAGTTGAGAATTGCTGGTCTACAAGGATAGTTTTTGATTTATTACAACTTTCTTTTTCCCTATAAAAAGTGGAAATTTACTTCTTTATGGGAAAATAAAAATTCTTTTTGAAATTTGAATTTTTTAAAACACACAAAATCAAGTGTATTCAAAGAAATAGATTAAGGAAAAAAATCCATGAATTATGTTACAAGAATAAGCAATTTAAGAAAAAATAGGTCACTAAACAAAAGCCATTATTTGTTAAATAATGAAATAGTTAAGCTAAATATATATAAAAAAAACTAGTTAAGAACATGATTGGATATGCTCTACTTATATGGATATCAGTAGAGCATATCCATAACTTGGTAAACTATGTGAGATGCTTAAAATAAATCACAAATGAAAAGACAGAAAGATTAAACTCTATAGCCATTAAACATTTACATAATGTAAGTTAATGTCACAATAAAAATGAAAATACTATAAAAGTAAGTCTTGTTAATATAAAAGGTTAGGATAGAATAAAAGGGTATATAACTATAATGTGAAATATATAAGAAGCCCTCCTACATAATAAGGCTCCTGGGACAGTAATGGGTTAATAAAAACATTAATGTTCAAATTATTCATAAGGACCTTAAACACTTTAGCTTACAACATGTAAATTCAGCAATATTTTGATATGGAATCACCTTCTTTTGAATACTAATTAATCTATTAATAGAAGTTCCATGTTCACTTTCTTGGAGAAACCACACTCAAATGTATCTATTTTCAGGGTGTTTTGTGCGTGTGTATGTGTGTTTATATTTTTTGTAAGTGGGAATTTTTGTTAAATCTGAAGGCAAAATTCTTCCCCATGTTTATAGTGTCTTTTAGTATGCTGTAATTACCCAACCCATCCTCAATCCAACAGCACACTTCACTTAGCAAATAGGCCTTATTCCATCTTTCTGAAGCATTCAACTTTGTTTATACAGAAATTCCTCTCCATACTCTTACTTAACATAAAATTGAAATTACATATTACAAATCAATTTCAAAACACAAGAACAGTGTGGGGGAGAGCATGATGACTTTGATAAGTATATAACAAGCATGCTTTTAGTCAAAGTGCATGGTGGTTCTTTCTTCCCCCTTTACGGATTGTGCTTTTGGTGTCCTAGCTATGAAATCCTAGCCTACAAAATCTAAAGCCATAAGGCTTTTCTCTTATATTATCTTCTAGCTGTTTTACAGTTGCTGTCTTTACACTTAGTTCTATTATCCATTTTCAGCTCATTTTCTATAGTGCAAAGAACAGAATGAATTTAGAACTGCTATCCAAAGTTTAATATAAAAAGCCTGAGAAGACAAACTATAGAGAAGAAAAAAAATATTTTTAAATCACAGATCAAATAAAGGGCTTGTATCAAGAATACTTTTTTTTTTTTAAGAGCGAGAGGGACAGTGAGAGAGAGAGAGAGAATCAATTTTACTTATTTTTTCATGTGGTTTTCATTGTTCCGACACTACAATGTGTACACGTTGCTAGGGTTCGAAACCACATTCCAGGCAAATACCGTAACCACTGCTCCACCACTCCAGCCTCTATTCATAATACTTTGTAATGAAAACACTTAAAACTCAATAAAGAAACAATGGCCCAATTTTTATAACGTACAAAACATTTGAATGACACTTCATCAAAGAAGATATATGAATAGCATATAAGCGCAAAGATTTTCAATATCATTAGTCTTTTGGGAAATGCAAATTAAAATCACAAAATGCGAGCATATGCCTATCAGAAAGGGCAAAATTTAAAAGAGTGGCTACACAAGGTACTGACATTATGGTTGGAATGTAAAATTCTATAATAACTCTGGAAAACAGTTTTCCACTTTCACACCTTCCATGATGTTTCATGGAAAAATTAATGACTGCACAGTTAAAATACATGAAGTTAGTCACATTTTGTACACGGATGTTCTAAACTAGTATGTTTGTTGGAGATATAAATGGATACGTTTTCAAAATATTACATGGCATGTCTAGAGACAACCATGTCGGAGGTGGAAAGTGCTAGCTGCCCTTTAGAATCTATTCTCCCTTTTCCCCATAGTAATGGAGATTTGATTGGGCACTGTCAGAGACTACATTTTCTGCACCTTTTGCAAATAGGTGTAGCTAAATGATCAAGTTCTCACCAGCAGGATGTGAGTCCAAGAGACGTGCCACTTCCTCAACTGGTAGTAGCAACACTGGACATGTGCTTTCTGTGCCTGAGGACAGCTAGAACACAGAGAAGTCCACCATCCACTTTTAACTATGCAATGCTAAAGAGAAGATGGTGGGAAAACAAAAGGAAGCAATTGGATGCTTGGAGGACTGGGAGCAGAAAATCACCAAAATACCTGGAAAGCACTCCTTGGGAATATTACATGAAAAAGTCATATTTCTGGGTGAGAAGTGAGAAACAAATCATTCACATTGAAAATTGCAAGACAGCTACAATTTGGCACAGGTCTTTCTCTGGTCCTGTGCCAGTAGACACCCAGGACACTCAGAGGACACTTGCTTGGAGCTGTCCAGCTGCCGCCCAGGCCCAGGCTTCTGGTCTTGGGACAGCAAGTGCCAAGGATACCCCAAGAAACCCTGCCCACAGCCACAAGTGACTATATGAGCCCAAGCTTCAGGCCCCAGGACAGGAGGTACCCAGGACACCCCAAGGACCCTGCCTGGAGCCACCCAGCTTCAGCACATACCTGCCAGGTACAAATATATAGGGACCATCCCCACTGCCAAAGAAATCCGTTCCCTGTGCAGCATGCAGGAAGGCCTGTTACAGCCAACCTGGTACCTCCAAGACCCCAGGACCCAGAGACACACCCCCACCACTGTGCTTCAACAATCCAGAGAGCTGTCCCAAACTACCACCAGGTTCCAAAACCATCCCTAGGAGAGTAGATTCAAAAGGTGTAGCAAAACAATGCTCCAGACAAAAGCAGCCTTCTGGAAGAAGGTGGTCATCAGAGGAGTTGCATCTGATCCAACACTTTGACCTGCAAGGAAGAAGCACCCAGAGACCCACCTTGCTTCCCCAGAGGGAACCTCAACTCAAAGATCCAGAAGAAGCTCTTCAAAAATTAGAAAAGGTTTGCCTCAAATCTACAACTCCCCCACAAAGAGCCCAGGGCTAGGGAGCATGATGATATCTAGAAAAATAATCAACAATCTGATCACTAAAAACAAAAATGAATAAAAAATGTAATGAACTAAGTGAGAAAACTCAAGAGATGAAAAACTCTATTATCAAAGACAGATATATTAAAAAGGAAGTAATGGAGAAAATGACATAAGAGGAATGATGGAAGAATTTAATAATAGACGAACTTCTATACAAAACAGAACCTCAGCTCTTGAAGAAAGAACTTGCAATAATGAGGATAGGCTGAGTAAGCTTAAGTGCACAGATGGAAAAAACAAATCCCTCACAGAGCATGAACAGAATTTTCAAAACAAAAAGGATGAAATCAGAACAATTTAAAAGTAATTGGAATACAAGAAGAAATCAAAATGCAAATGAAAGGCATAAAGAATATTCTCAAAGAAATAGTTAAATAAAAATATTCCCATATTAGAATAGATTCAGATGTGCTTATCCAGAAAGCATATAGGACATCCAATAGGCCTAATCAAATGAGAAGCTCATGGAAACATAGCATATTATAAATGTAAAACAGGCAAATCAGTGATAGAATATTGAAAGGTGCAATAAAGAAATACCAAATCACATTCAGAGGCAAACCAATAAGGAACACCTCTGACTTTTCAGCTCTGACTCTATAAGCAAGAAGATCATGGAAGATCTTTCAATGTCCTAATGACCATAACATGTAGCCAAGAATACTATACCCAGCAAAACTCAGCTTCAAATTCAAGAGGAATAAAAGAACATTTCATAAAAAGATCATACTTCCAGCATTCATTAACAGAAAACTGCTATTAAAAAGAATTTTCAGAGATAAACACCAGACAGAACAACAAGCAAATATTCCTCAAAACTCACAAACATGGGAAATTCAATAAAAGTACATGCTATCAACAGAAAACCAGGAAAGTATAGAACTCACTAATAAATCATGATAACTATGAACCATAACCACGTAACTATCCTAACACTGAATGTGAATGGTCTCAACACACCAATCAAAAGACACAGATTAGCAGATTGGATCAAAAAACAAAAGTCAATAATACACTACTTTCAGGAGACTCATCTTACAGTCAAAGACATCCACAGATTGAGGGGGAAAGGATTAAAAAAAAAAATCTACCAGACTTATGGCCCAAGAAAGCAAGCTGGTGTTACAACACATATATCTGACAAAGTGGATTTAAACCAAAATTTAATTAGAAGAGATAAAGAAAGCTATTATAAAATTGCAGAGGGAACAACACAACAGGAAGATATAACCATAGTAAATATCTATGTTCTAAATACCAATGCTCCCAAGTATGTGGGAAAAATTACTCCATGATGTAAAACCACTTATCGATTCCAACAAGATAATACTAGGAAACTTTAATACTCTTCTGTCACCTACCAATAAAGAAATATTCAGCCTAAACAACTCCATAAATCAAATGGACTTAACAGACATCTAGAATATGCCACCCCAAATTGGCTGAGTTTACCTTCTTTTCAGCAGTACATGGATCTTTATCCAAAATAGATTATATTCTAGTTCACAAAGGAAAGCTCAGCAAATATAAAAAGTAGATATTATTCCACATATCCCATCAGACCATGATGTCATGATCCTAGCAATTAACAGCAAAAATTATAACAGAAAATACATCACAAATACATCCTGGAGATTGAATAATAACCTATTAAATGAAGAATAGATCCAAGAAGACATGAAAGCAGAAATCAAGAAATTCTTGGAAGTGAATGAGAATGAAAACACAACATATTGAAACCTCTGGTACAGCAAGAAAACATTGTTTAGAGGAAAATTTATACCACTGAGTGCCTGCATTAGAAATCAGGAGAGATACTGAGTAAATAAGCTTATACTCTACCTCATATCCCTACAAAAGGAAGAAAATCTAATTGAAAAGCCAGAAGAAGGCTGGAAATAATCAAGATCATAGCTGAAATGAAGGAAATAAAAAACAAAACAAAAATGTAATAAAAAGAATCAACAAAATAAAAAGCTTGCTCTTCAAAAAAATAAAATTGAATGACCCCCTAGCCAATCTCACTACAAGAATGAAGGAAATGAAGCAAATCAACAAAATCATCAATGAAAAGGGAGTGATTAACACTAGCCCCATGGAAATATATAACAGATTATCAGAACATATTTTGAAAAACCGTACTCCTCTAAAATAGCTACTCCGGGAAACATGGACAAAATTCTAGGCACATACAATGTCCCCAGATTGATGCAGGAGGACATTGAAATCCTAAATAGCCTCATAATAAGCACCGAAATCCATATAGCATTTAAAAGCCTTCCAAAAAAAGAAAAACCCAGGACCTGATATATTCCCCACTGAGTTTTACCACACCTATGAGGAGGAGCTAACACCTCTCCTTATTAAGCTATTCCATTGAAAAGGTGGGAACTCTCCCAAATACATTTTATGAGTCAACCATAACCCTGATACCAAAATCCAACAAAGACACATCAAAAAAAAAAAAAAGAATACTAAAGACCAATGTCACTGAAAAATATAGATCCCAAAATCCTCAATAAAGTTCTAGCAAACCATATTCAAAAACACATCAAGAAGATAATTCATGGGGCTGGAACAGTGGCTCAGCAGTTGCAGCACTTCCCTGGCATGCACAAGGACGTGGTTTCTAACCCCAGCACCACGTACACAATGAGGTATCCACTAAATAAAATTGATATTCTCCCTTTCTGCCTCCCTCCCTCCCCCACATCCCTCTCTCTCTTAAAAAAAGAAAAAGAAAAAAAATTCATCACAAAGAAGTTGGCTTCATTCCAGGGATGCAAGGCTGGTTCAACATATGCAAATCAATAAATATATTCATCACTTAAACAGAATTAATGACAAAAACCATATGATCATTTCAATTGATGCAGAAAAGGCCTTCAATAAAAGCCAAAACCCATTTATGCTCAAAATTTGGAGAAGATAGGGAACAAAGGAACTTAACTACGTAAAGACCATGTATGACACGACCACAGCTAGTAGAATAATACTAAATGGATCAAAGCTGAAAGCATTTACACTACCCTCAGGAAAAAGACAAGGTTGCCTGCTCCCACCACTTTTATTCAATATAGCCCTCAAAACCCTAGTCAAAGCAATCAGGCAAGAGAAGGAAATCAAAGAGAGAAATAGGAAGAGAGGAAGTCAACCTATCCCTTTTTGCTGATGACACCATTCTTAAAAAGAAAAAAATACTGCACCAGAAAACTGATTGACCTAATAAACAGATTTAGCATAGTGGCAGCCTACAAGATCAACACCCATAAATCAATAGCTTTCCTATATGCTAACAATAATAGGGCAAAAGAAGAAATAGGAAATCAGTCCCATTCACAATATCCTCAAAAAGAATAAAATACTTGGGAATTAATCTAACAAGGAAACTGAAAGACCTCTACATTGAAAATTACTGAAAAATGAAGAAAGAAATTGAAGACATGAAAAGATGTCAAGACATTCCACATTCTTGCGTAGGCAGAATCAAAATAATTAAAATGGCTCTGTTAAAAGCATTATACAGGGCCTGGAGCGGTGGCTCAGCAGTTACGGCACTTGCCTTGCATGCACGAGTACACGGGTTCAAACCCCAGCACCATGTACAGAATGAAATGTCTGAGCAATGAAAGTCCATGAAAAACTAAATAAAATTGATTCTTTCTCTCTCACTGTCCCTCTCTCTTAAAAAAAAAAGCACTATACAGATTCAATGCAATCCCCATCAAAACACCAATGTAATTCTTTACAGATATACAAAAATCAATTCTCAAATTCATTTTGAATAACAAAGCCAGAATAGGCAAAACATTACTAATCAAGAAAGATGAAACAGAGGTTTTGCAATACCAGATCTAAATTATACTGTAGAACTGTAGTATCAAAAGCAGCATTGTACTGCTATCAAAGCAAGCAAGAAGACGAATGGACTAGAAGACTCTGAGGCAAACCCAAAAATCTTTAAACATCTGATATTTGACAAAAGGCATCAAAATGTAACATGGAGGAATGACAGCTGGACAGCCACTTGCAGAATGTTGAAATTAGATCCTTATCTTTCACCTTGCACAAAAATAAAATTGAAATGGATCAAGGAACTAGGAATTCAACCAGCTACCATACAACTGCTAGTAGAAATGAGGAGCAAAGCTCCAACATACAGGAGTAGGAAATTACTTTCTCAACAAGACTCCCAAAGTGAATGAGTAGGATGCCATTAAACTAAAAAGCTTTGGCTCAGCCAAGAAATTGGTCAAAATTGTCAAGAAAGAACCTACAGAGTGGGAGATAAACATGTCCTGTGATCCCTCTGACAGGGGACTAATATCCAAAATTTGAAAAGAACTCAAAAAACTGAATATCAAAACCACAAAAGATCCAATCAATAAATGTAACAGAGAGCTAAACAGAAACTTCACAACAGAGGAAATAAAACAAGCTAATGAATACATGAGAAAGTGTTATAAATCACTAGTAATCAGTGAAATTCAAATCAAAACTGCATTAAGATTTCACCTCACTCCAGTAATATTGGCAAAGATGAAGAATATAAACAATAACAGATGCTGGAGGGGTTGCTGGGAGAAAGGAACATGAGCACACTGTTGGTGGAACTGCAGACTAACACAGCCCCTCTGGAAAGCAATGTGGAGAATCCTCAAAAAATTAGGGATGTATCCACCATATGACCCAGCTAACCCTCTTCTGTGTATTTTCTCAGAAGAGCTTGAATCAGTACATTACAGTGACACAGCTACATCAATAATCATAGCAGCTCAAGGTACAATACCTAAATTATAGAATCAACACAGATGACCTTCACTAGATGAATGAATCCATTTTATATATATATATATATATATATAAAATATGCATATACATAAAATACATAATACACTCAGGTACTAGAAACAATGATATTTTGGCCTTTGAAGGTAAATGGATAGCAATGGAAGAAATTATGCTGATTAAAATTAGCCAAACCCAGAGACTCAAGGGTCAAAGGTTTTCCCTCACTTGTGGAGGCTAGAGCAAAACCTAGGTTTGGGCGAAAGGTAGTCAAGTGCATGTATTAGACTCACCAAAGTTGAAGCAACACATAATATCTAGGGGAATCATACATATGTAGGGTAAGGAAGGAAAAGGTGGGAGGGAGGAGAGTGTGTGGATGGTTAGGGAGGAATAAAGGGGAGGAATCCATAATAAAGCTTAATCTTTACCCACCTGATAAGCCAAATAATAATTAATGTAATCTTTTAATTCTGGAAAATATAACGTATATGTGTGTGTGTATAAAATTTGTGCTTATATATGTTATACATATATATATAAGACTGCTCTTATATATATGTACATATATAGAGAGAGACATTTATATCTGTTATAGAGGGAAAATATAGAACAGTCAAGCAATTGGATTGAGGATAATGTGGGGGTGATTCTGGATTAGGATCAAGGACATATCATATTGTTACTACATATGCATTAATGATTTACAACAACCCAACTCCTAAATAAAATTTAACAAAGAAAACTTCAAAAGAAGAAATGGAGCTCCCTGACTTCTCAAAAAGCACACATGCACATGCACACACACCCTTACTTGCTCAAGAAATATAACATTGGAGTGTCCAGAAAACTTCTTCATGCTGTGTGTCATGAATTCGTCCCTCTCCCAGGAGTTACCATTACTTTAACTTACTTGGTAGTCACGGTCATGATTTCTTTTAAAAATTTACCACCTAAGTTATAATTTAGTTTTGCCTGTGTTTTACAGTTATAAAGAGAAATTATACAATCTATATAATTTTGTGTTCAGCTTCTTTCATTAAGCAATTTGTATGAAGTCTCATCAATTTTGCTGCACAGAACTATATCCACTTATTTTTAATGGTAAATAGTAGCCTATTGTATAACTAGACCGAACAGTATTTGTCCATTTTACCACTGGACTTTGGGATTGTTCACAGTTTGGGATGCTATGAATCTTTTGGTTTAAAGAAGAACATGTCTTTGTTAAAATATACTAACCCATTTTGTCCCATTGTCCCAAATGTGGAACACTTTAAAAACTTATTAAACAATAAATAGGCCATTTATGGTAACTTTGAGATATCTGTATATTTATTACCTTTATGGAATTGAAAACTTTGGACTTAATGGGTTAACCAGGATTAAAATTGTTGGGTCATACATAGTGATGCATTTGTACATCAGCTCTCTGAAAAAGAATGTTTTGATTAGTACTTACGCATATCAGTAGTGCACATGCTCCCACCATGGCCAATTTCCAGCTGTTGATGGTTTAACAACTAGATCATGGAACAACAGGATCCTCCTAACAACCAGTTCTCATAAGCCATTACTGGCCCCCCATGGTGCTGACTCAGCTCACCACACAACTCACATATCTTTGAGCTTCCTAGATGATATCCAACTGTTTGTCAAAATGTTTGGATGAATTTATGCTCCACCAAAAATGTGTGTTTTTCCTTCATTCCACATCTTTGCCAACCCTCAGTATTGTCTGTCTTTTCCATTTTGGTCATTCCATGGGGTCTGATTTGGTATAATTTTGTGGTTTATTTTCTGTTATGATGACTCATGAGATGGAACACCTTTTCATATGTATCACAATGGTATTTGAATACCCCCTTTCATGACATGTGTGGTAGCTTTTCATTAGGTTAACAGATAGCTGTGATAATTAGTTTATAAAAAGAAAAGGCTCATCTTGACTCACAGTTCTGGAAGTTTCAGTTCATGGTCAGTTGGTCCTATTGCCTGGGTGCTTGAGGTGAGATAGCACACCATGGTAGGGAAGGTGTGGGGGACCAAGCTGCTCACCTCAGAGTAGCCTGGAAGCAAAGAGAGAGAGTGGAAGGTCAGATTCCCATTCTTCCATTGGAGGGCATGCTCTCAAAGGCCTAAAACCTCCCACCTTCTAACAGCAGTAAGTCGAGGACCAAGCCTTTGATATGTGGGTCTTCGGGAGCCAGTCCAGATCCAAACTATAGCAGCATACCTGTACTTGCTCATTTTTAATTGGGTATTTTTATATATTTCTTCATATATTTTTATAGTTCTTCATATTTTGGATATGAGTCCCTTGTCAGTTTTGTGTGTGGCAAATAACTTCTCCCAGTTTGTTGGAGGCTTTGGGGTTTTTTATTTTGTTGTTTTGTTTTACTATGGCAATTATATATTTTGATGAACAGAAATTCTTAATTTTAATTTTGTTTAGTTTTTCAATCTTTCCCTTCATGGTTAGTACACATTATGATTAGTATTTCAATAATGTTGTGCTTAAGAAATCTTTCACTCCTCAAAGGACAGTATGTTTTCCCCCGTTATTTTCTATAAGCTTCATTATTTTGTCCTTTACATGATTTCTAGTTCTTTGGGGGTGGGGGGATCACTTATTTTTTCACTAATTGCAAGCATATATTTTTAAAAGTCTGTGTTTAACAACTTCTTCCCTTTGAAATTTGAAGCCTCTGTTTATTTTTGTTGTCTGTTGTTTTTGCTGGGTTCTTTCCTGTTGTATTGTCACCTTGTATGCTGAATTTTTTCTATTACTTTTGTTTGCAAAACCGTTTGAAAAACAAATTAAATACAAAAGTTCTATTATCTTTCTCTAAAGCAACTCTATATGGCTTCTAGCAAATATCTGGGGGACCTGACAATCTGGACTGCCTCTTTTTATTCACAAATAGACAAGATTTGCAGGAAATGCAGTGTTGTCCAGAACTGTTTAGTTCCGGTCTGTGCTTATTTTTAGAGTGTAACCCTAGGGGCTATGGGCCCAAAACCAGAGATTTTCACTAGAGTTCTTTTGGCCTCTGTATAGGCCTGAATTTAAATTCCTCTTTGCTTTCAAGACTATCTAGAGCAAGAGTCAGACTCTAAGACTCATATTTCTTTTCTCTCTAGGACCAAAACACATACCTCTAAGAAAAGCAAACCCAAACAGAGAACTTAACTTTCCAGATCTCAGTCTCCCTCGGTTCTAGCCAGATTTAACTCTATTGAGAGCTCTCAGATATTTTCCTCACAATATCTTTGTTGCCCTTTGGAACTTTTGAGCCCAGGTAAGAGTATGCATGCTCCCTTCATTTGGTAATAAGCAGAAAGCATCTTTGTAAGATCAGTGACAGGTGCTAATAATGAGTTCTTTTCCCCACCTTCTTTAACCATTTTCTCCTTGTCTTCAGTGGAATGCTTACCTAAATCATTTCCGGGGCCATTAACAGAAGCAGAAGCCACCTTATCTGTGGTTTCTGTCTGTTTGGTATCCTTTGCTCCAACAGTTTAGCTCTCAGATTGACCAGTCTAAAAGTTGATCCAACAGTCAAGTGGGGGGAGGTGAAATGCGTCACCATATTTATTGCAGCATCATTTACATGGCAGGACAATGTATTGTGTTCCAGATGTGAGATAGGGATTGGAGTAAACACTCTCATGAGTTAGAGTGGCATTGCTTCCCTTCCCTCCTTCACATGAAGGACAGCATGCTCCTGTGTTTGAGGTTCTAGGTTCATCTTGAGGTGGAGTTACAGGTGGCTTAAAAGCATTTTTTGTTTCCCTAAAGAAAACTCACACTGGATCCTTCCATTTGAGAGAACTGGATTATAGAGGGAAGAAATTATAATTGTCTGACAGAGAATGGGGATGGAAACTGGAATCACAAAGAGGAGTAAATGCCAGACTTGTGAGGACAAGTTTCAATTTGAGGCTTGTTGTGTGGACAACTGTGTGTGACTGAGTGTAAAGCTCCAGGTGAGTGCTGTGCACCTGGTTGGATTTGGTCCCCTAGGGTGGCAGAGACCATGGGGTGCACATCAGAGCTGCCACCAACATGCGGCCTTCTGCAAACACTGCAGCTCTGGAAGAAGCCATAAATGAAGGTGGGGTCAAGCCTTTCACAGTAGATTGTGAGGAGAAATGAGAGGAACAAGGGGTTCCCCCAGTTGTTTTGAGTCATGTAAGCCCTGGGTTTTGGCAAAAACCAATGAAAGAGACAGAAGCTATTTCTAAAATGACTGAGATTGGATTTCTCATTAACCTTCACAGGTGGGAGCCCCAGCCAGATTTAACTTGATTTAGGAAAACAAAGAAGTGTGACCTTTCTTGCACAGGAGTGTCATGAAACAATTCATTTACATTAGAGCCATAATAGTAAAACATTAAAAACAACCTAAATGTCACAAAACAGCGTAAAGACTGATCATGGTACACATGCTGAATGGTTATTAAAATTTTATAAAATTGTACACAGTTATTAAAACCCATAACTAGGCTATTTAACAATCTAAAGAACATTTATGCAATATTTTAAATGTAAAGACAAAGTAAAATTTGATCCACTCATAATAGTAATTATTGACAGACTGCATACAGATAAAGATGAATTCTAGAACAGATTAGGAAAAATGAAGATTTGACATTCTTAGTGCTATACTTTGGGCAAATGTTTTTCTTTTATTTTTTACTATTATTATATTTCCTGTTCTAAAGTTATTTTCTAATTATATAAAAAATGAAATTAATTTTATTTGCAAATATTCAGTGCAAAGATTCAATTCATTTGCAAAGATTCAGGCCACCTCAATTCTTTTATTGGGCTGATTATTAATCATTAACTCACTCAACAAATGTTTATAGAGCACTTACAAAGGTACCAAACACCCTAGTGGTGGGGTTATTACAGGCAAATAGATTAAAACTCACATGGACCAAATGTTGGAAGAGGGGTAGATATAAAACAAAAGCATAAATATGTATCTAAATCAAACGTAAAACTCTTATTATTCAAATTTCTCCTCCCTAATAATGAGTGGTATGTTACACTCTTTAGGTAACTTTGGAATTAAAACTTAATCTGCGACTTGCAGGATACTGAGCCAAGTTAAAGTGTGGGGGGGGGGGTGAGCAACAGACTTAGCAAATATATACCCAAAAATATTAAGCCTTATTTTGAGACTCAAAGTGTGGAAAAACCATAAAAGAATGCGAGCCACTTAATGGACAGAATTTCTGTGGTATGCATCACAAGTTTTTAGATTAAGTGTTAGTCAAAGTGCAATCTCTGTCCACCTACTCTTTTGGATAATTTTAATTTCTTCCCTCTATAAATTAGTCATTGGAAGAGAGTTTAATAACAGAACTATGTGTAGGCACTCATAGAGTACACAGAGAAGTCACAAGGAATAGCACAGTACTCCAGGACAAGTGACTGTGGGAGGCTGGAGGTACCCCATACCATAAGGAGTTAGGGAAACAGAAGCTTCCAGAATTTACCTGGAGTGAATACTGCCTGGAGAAGGTCACTTATAGGGGCTGTGACTTAGGGCAAGACAGAGCCAACTTCCAGCAACCTTGAAGAAAAGGAATGATTATCTTCACGTTATGCTCTTCCTGCCCTCTCATCTCCCAACAGTGTGTCCCATTAGCCAGACCCAACCAGAAACTGAGGGCAAGAGAGAACAAGGACACATGCCACCTAGGTCAACTCCCCATGACAAAACAATAGGGAAAAGGATAGAAAGTGGAACTCCAAAAGCAAAGTTGACCCATTCTGACTCCATAAGGTTGCTGCTTCATACAGACCATGAGTCAAGAGGTCCCACAGCCATGAAGCCAACGTCTGGGAGAGTCAGAATCATTGTTCCCATTGCTGATCACATCCAATGCAAGACACTCAATTTGGGGGTAAGAAATCAGGAGGGAGACAGCTGTTGCCACCTCTACTTTTCCTATCCTCTGAACTCCTCAGATTGGCTTCTGTTCTATGAGCTGTGTCTTTTCAATTGGCCCACATATGAGGTTAGGGGTAATTAGATAAACTGATGCCTTTAACCTACCTTCCCAACACAAACGACTCTCTGGAGCACTCTGAAATCCTCTTTACTCCCAAATTTTGAGCCATAAATATTTTTTTTTATATAAAGAGAGAGGGACAGTGAGAGAGACAGAGGAAGAGAGAAACAACTTTATTTAGTTTTTCACATGGCCTTTGTTGCTCCAACACTCAGTTGTGTATGTGGTGCTGGGGTTTGAACCCGGGTCCTTGTGCTTGCCAGGCAAGCGCCGAAACCACTGAGCCACCGCTCCAGCCCCTTGAGCCATAAATATTTTTAACTTTCAATGCCTTCTTAAAAGTCCTTCTCTTAACTAACTGTGGATGTATTTTCCTTATGCATTCTTTAATGATTTACTAGTTCATAGTAGGGTACTAAAAAGACCATTCAGCTTTGATTGTCAAAAATTAAATGATCATGTAGTTTATGTTAGAAACTGATATCATTTTAATATACTAAAAATGAGTAGAGGTGGCAATAAATGCAATCACTATACCCTTGAGGAAAAGAACAGGAAACATCACTATCTTGAATATATATATATCCTTCCCTATAACTACAAATAAAACTTGAATCCATGTCCCGGTCCAGCCGGGTTCTGACCTGAGGGGCTGGGGATGAGAAAACCACAGGCTGGAGACCCGAAACGGTCTTTCTTTGTCCAAACTTTACTTCTGCTTTTTATATATCCATACTTTACATCTCTCTTTCAAGGCAGCGTTCATTTGTACTGCTACGGCAAAATGCCCAACATTAAGTAATCTCAAACAAGTAAAGGCAACGCTATAAGACTATTTCAGAACAAACATAGACAGCAATTTCTCACAGTTCTGAAGGCTGGGAAGTTCAGGAGCAAAGCATAGGCAGGTTCGGCTGCTGACAAGAGCTCATCTTCCAAAGGAGCAGGGACATCACGTCCAGCAGCAAAGTACAGGAGCTCTCTCCCAAAGGAAGAGCTCTCGACTGCTGGCTGGAGACTCTTTTTTAAAGGCCTTCACCACGCCCCCTCGAGGCCTCTCTACATTAGCTCGTTCATTGCCACACCTGGATTTCCGAGGCACAGGTTTGATCAGTAGGCCTCTACGTGCACCCCTTGAAGGATCTAGAATAATTGGCAGGTGATACCAATGCGAAACATCTGAAGCCCATGTCGACAACCTGTTTTTCAAGCTTAACAATATACAATCTAGCAGCCCTTCCCGAAGGAGCTCATGCAAACAGCAACAAGGTCCAGGGCAGCTAATAAAGCAAAGGTCAGACCCCAACAAATCCATACACAAGGTTTCAAGAATTAGCCACTCAAGCTGCTGGCTCCCTGAATGAAATTTGCAAAACATACGCAGGGCCACAATCAAAATACAGGTCCCATCGTATAATCAGCAAAGATTTCTTAAACATGGCATAAAAGCACTATCACAAAAAGAAAATAGTGATAAATTTTAGTTCACTAAATAACTTCTATTATCAAAAGGCATCATGACGTGTGTAGAAAGATAGGCCATATGGACTAGGAGAAAGATTTGAATACATGTAGCTGACAAAGGATTTACATCCAAAACATACAAAAAACTTTAGTAAGTAGGAAGAAGATTAAGCATTAAAAGTTTCCAAAGATACCACAGGGATATTTCATACCAAAAAATATTAAAATGATCAGTAGCACATAAAAATGTATCAAACAACAATACTCATCAGGGAAGTGCTCCCTTAGTAAAAATCTGGGATACATCAATCCCTCACCAGAATGGCAACATTTATAAAAGACCAACAGTACCAAACTTCAGTGAGAACATGGAGCCACTTGGCCCGTCTTGAACTGATGGGAAAATATACTGGTACAGGCACTTTGGAAAACTTTTTGCCAGTATTTGTGAAATCTAAAAGCACAGACCACCTAGCATCCTTGTACCAAAGTATACATATTTTTTTCCAAGGGAAACGAGTGCACATATCCACCAACCAAAAGACATATTCAAGAATGTCATGGCAGTTTTATTCATAGTATCCTAAATTGGAAACTGCTCAAATATCCAATGACAGGAGAATGGATAAATGAGCTTCAAAACATTCACATACTGGCATACTACTCAGGAACAAAAAAATAAGCTGTGACAGGCAGCAACAAGAACGAATATCCTGGACATTATATTGAGGGAGAGAAAACACACAAAAGCACACACACTACAGGATTCATTTATATGAAGTTGAACAGGCAAAACTAACCTAATCAATAACATTAGAAGTTATTCTTCTGTCTATAGTGGTTACCTCTGGTGGCGGGAATATTGACCAGATAAAAGCAGAGGGAGCCATCTGGGATGCAGGGAAGGTTCTCTGTGTCAGGGTGACCGTTATGGTTGTATACATCTGTAAAAATTCACTGAACTGCATACTTAACATCAGTGTGCTTTCTGCTCATGTGTGTATGTTATACCTCAATTTGAAAAAAGTAAAATAATCAGATCCCACTCCCCAAATTTCCTCAATTAGGATAGCCTCGTGTGAATTTAGCAAAATTAAAATGAATGCATTTTGTAGTTCCCTGGGGTGAAACTCTAACATGACAGACCACCACAAATTCCAAGGGTAATTGAATTGACTCAATACTCTCTCATAATGAAATTCTGCAAGTTTGGATTTAGCTGAGAGCACAGAGAGACTCCAAAGGAGCTATTAAGAAGGATGGTTGAACAAGCTGTTCTATTCCTTTTTGAACATATTTTTAATGAAATAGGTATTTGAATACCTATCTTTAAATGAAATAGGTATTTAAATGTACCAGTTAGGTAAGTCAATGGAGATCCATTATTGTCTAATAAACTAAATCAAAGACTCTACAATGGGAAAGGATAAGGAAAAAAATCTTTTTTGAAGGTGCTTTTTGCTCATTTGCAGCCAAATTCAATAGCTTTCATGCACAAACCCAGGGGAGTTTTTATTGAATTCAATCCTTGAATTGTTTCTAGCTAACGGGCTCACTTCTATTTACAGCATTATTTTCTATTAAAGGACAAGCCTGAAAAGTCAAAGAATTTAGAGCTACTGTTTTACTTGAATAATCAACATTTCCTGGGCTGCCTTTATCATTTTCTTATAAAAGGATGGAAATCAAGCTGACTGCTTTTTTATCAGCTAAGCTGAAACCTTCCAGGAACAGGGATTTACATAAATATATATAGATGATCACTATAAAAATGTAATCAGCCAGGAGAGGAATTCAGTGCTGGTCCTGTAAGGGAACCTAGTGGAATCAGTGGCTTCCCCATGCTGAAGGAGGGAAAGACTCAGTTACAAACCCATCGCTGTCCCATGACAGCAGATCTCACTTGGGGACAGTATGACTTTATGGCATGACCATGCTATTTTACTTAAAACTTACCTTCTAAATTCTGAACCAGTTTTGAGTTAAATGATCACTCTTAAGGTAAACCCCCTCTAGACACTCACTAACCTAATAACTAAACAAGAAATTATTTCTAAAAAATCAGAATTTGAACAAGATTTTCATTGATGCCAGAATCAATCATCATGCTACTAAACTCTAAAGGCTGTGAAAAAAAATCATCCCTGCTCCTTTTCTTTCTTTTTTTTTTTTTTTAGGACGTTATCTAGATCTTTATACCAAAATCTTTTTACTTTTTCAGGGAATGATGGCATTATAAATTGCAATCAAACTGTGGGTTTAAGTGACCTTTCAGAAGCAATATTCAAAATCTCTCAAGAGAACATCTACCAGGACTTCAAATCCTGGTTTTAAAACATATGATTTTTACATTAGTTAACTCTCAAAACTGTATCTAAAATATACATCTGGAAATTCCCAGGCCAGGGCTTTCTTTCTGTGCCAACCACAATGACCCTTCCCTAAATGTCTCCACCATTAACCTGAAATTTCTTCCATGTTAAAATGTGGGGCTGGAGAGGTGGCTCAGTGGTATAACGTTTGCCTGGCACATGCAAGGACCTAGGGTTGAACCCCGCACCACATACACAATTGAGTATCAGAAAAACAAAAACACAGATAAATAAATAAAAATTTACTCTCTCTCTGTCTCTAAAAAAAAAGTGAAGAAGTATCTGGGATAAAGAATTTAAGGCACTTCCCAGTATTATACCTTGTTTGCTCTTAGGGGAGCTAATGGTCCTTGAAACTCTCCAACAATAGGTGTCTGACCCTGGATGGCACTGAGAGCCACCATCACTAGGACAGTGAACAAGAGGACAAGTAGCTCCTCTGTCTGAGAAAGGAGGTACCATCAGATCCTGTTTAAAAAAAAAAAAAAAAGATACCTCCAGACCCTCAAGCAGGGTATACCCAGAGGGGAAAGCAGCTGGGCTCTGCTAAACCCAGGTCTGCGCCCTGAAGCCAGAGTAACTTGTGGTTCTGAGGGATCCACTTAAAGACAGAGAGGAACCTCTAAAGGAGTCACTGAGTCTGTGACACTAGCTGTAATGGAAAGCCTTGTGTGGCATTGTACTGTATCCTGAATGTGCTGTTGGTATTGTTAGACTATCATTTTAATTATTACTACTATGACTTCTTGTTCTAAACTGGCCTTTGTCAACCTAGAATCACCTCCATTGTCCTCTAAGTTCTCAAGGGAGAAGGTAAGAACCACGTGTTCCAGAATCCCTTCCCTGGATGATTCCCGTTTTCGGCTGTTAATGAGACATACTCCCATGGGATTTGAACAATGGCAAGCAGCTGCCAAATGCTCCAGACAGTTGGCAGCAGGTGCGAGCTCCTTTAAGCAGCTCCTGGGTCCTCTTGGCGTCCTGTCAGCTCCACGCTTCCAACTGATAACTGTGCTCGAGGTTCCTGGGCCTTTGTTCTTGTGGTCTTACTCAACACGGCATGAGGCTTCACTTTCAGTTTAAAAATCTTTTATGTTTTAATGCATGAAGTACCTTACATTTTCCTGATTGAACTCTAATATTTTGGGTTGTAAGATGAACTACTCCGACATGGTGAGATGTTGTTTTCCTTTTCAAAACAATTGGACAGTCAGATTTCTTTGTTGGCAGTAGATCAGTTCTAGACAGCTTCCAAGAACATTGAAATAGCAAATAACAAACCAAGGCCCCTATGGAAAACACAGCACTAGGTTCCTGTGAGCTTCTGGTCACACTTAGATCCATCAATAGTGTGCAAATTTCTCTAATGTGCTTTTGTTTAGACCTTATTTAATCCATCCCGCTGCTTGATTGGCATTGAACTGATGTCAATAGCACTATGACTCGTGCATGAGAGAAGCTTATCTCACACGCAGAAGACATCACCACCTTAGGAAGACGCAACAGCACTTCACAAAAAACTGCAAAAAACATTGCACTAAAAAGATGTAAAACATTACAGCATGACAGTTAAAACAGAAAGGGAGAGTGTCACCTTGCTCAGTCTCAGTTGGAAGGTGTGCTTCAGGTGGCTCAAATTTTCCATTGCCCTGTGCAAGTCCACAAATAACCATGAAAGCACCATGTGTATTGATTTATGGTTACAAATAAATTGGAGCAAGGAGGCAAATTCCCAAACATGGAATCTGCAAATACAGCAGATCGAGTATGTTTGAGAAATCACATGCCTTCCTATGTTGACATATTGAGTAACAGAATCAAGACCAGAATTCCTGACTTCTTCCAAATCTCTATCTACCCATGCAATTTTGATGTGTATCCTTTCTTCTTTTTCCGTTTATATCTAGTAAGGCTAGAGAGCAGGACTCACTATGCTTCTAAGTTAACAAATGAATTCATAATGCAAAATTACTCGGGAAAATAATAAGCAAACAAAAGAAGGTCATTCATGGTACAAAAGCTGGGAAGCAAGAGGAAACACCAATCCCACAAGTTTGATGCAGCTATTTCACTATTCAATTCATGAAAAAACAAGGAAATTACAAAGACATGGGAGAAGTTAATGCTGATATTCCATTTACTGTCTTCTATATACTTTTACACTTTTCTTTTGCAGTGCTACAGATAAACCCAGGGCCTCATGTATGCTACGTTGGTGATCTACCACTAACCTACAGCTCCAGCCTCATGACCCGTATTTTTATACATATACAGTTTATACTGCTTTACTGCTAAAAGATATGTACGTTAAATGTATTTCTCTAGCAAATGAGAGAAAAGATAGGAATTCTCTAAGCCCAACCACAAAAAAGGCTTCTGGGCTGTGGCTGCCCTTCATCCCACAAAGCAATAATTCATATGCCATGCACCCCAGTGTTCAAAATGGTGCCAAGATGCCAGGTCAACTTTCTTATAGTTATCATCCCCTCTCCTATAACCAAAATAAAACTTTGATGTTAGTCATGAACTAGTAACATGGTGGTTAACAATGCATTTATTGTGTTGTAACTCTATTCTTTAGAATTTTCCAGGAGCTGCTTTTCCTGTGTGGGGTCAATTGTGCACAGGAAGTATTGAAAATAGATTGCATTCAGCTCTCTGCTACCGAATACTGAAAGGGATCCTGCCTATCAAGCTAAAAGCGTTTAAAACCTGTGAAATGCACTGGGATGAATCTGTCCAGAACCAAAAGAAAACCTATATTTATAGCACCTGATTTATTTGGTTGATATACAATATGTGCTGTGGTTTATAATTTTTAAGGCATGTGAACTGGGACATATTAGATATTACAGAAAGAGTGAGTTGATGATTTACAAGACTTCATATCGGGCCTATTGACCTTCTCAATAAGAAAGGTTGGTGGTCATAACTGCACTGAAAAATGCAGCCCTCGGGAGTCAATTTAATGTAGAATAAACTCTTTAACAACCAGCTAGATAGCCGTATCAGCTGCTCTATCTGCAGATTATGCTGCTGTTGTAAAAAGCACTTTTTTAATAAAACATGCATAGGCTTATTTTGGAAACATATGTTCCCCCAACAAACAAACAACAGTTTCTCCCACACAAGCATCCTTGTGTTATAAGAATATTGGGTTTAATTAACAGACAGGGGAAAAAATGACAAAAGGAAAAATGGGCCAACCCCTAATAAAAAGAACGCTGGCAGCAATTTGCTTAACGTCCCTTTAAAAACTAATTCCTGGTCACAAAATAAAGATGCACCTGTGTGCCCTTTGTTCTGGTTAAAACACATTCTTCTCATCCTCAATGCTAATGATATTAGTCTGTGTACAAGCCCATACAATCAATAAACGGACTTAACAATTGGTGGAGCTTCATGTTAGCATCCTCACTCTGAAGTGACCTTTTGAGGACTAGATGTCTCACTTAATTACCAGAGTCATAGGTCAAGGAAATTCCCAAAATAGTCGATCTAAATGTATCTCCCAGAAAGTAAAAGCAGGAAAAAAAAAAACAACTAAACATGTTCTTCCTTGTTAGCACAGACTTTCCAGGAAAGTGTTCAACTCTCGAACATTGAAATTGAAAAAATAATAAATAAGAATTTGCTTCATCTTTGCTTAGTTTTTTTTTTTTATACCTTTGAACAAGCAATTAACAGAAATTGCTGAGGGGGAAAACAATGAAACATGCTAAGTCCATATCGAGAAAAGTCAAACTATAACAATAAGAAATGTTTTTGTTTATGAAAACTGTTCCACCCCATAGCTGAGTAAAATTGAGTCTACATAACAAAAGTAAAACACTTTGGGGGCTGGAGTGGTGGCTCAGCGGTTACAGCACTTACCCGGCATGCACAAGGACACAGGGACACAGGCTTGAACCCCGGCACCACATACACAATGTAGTGTCTGAGCAATGAAAACCACGTGAAAAACTAAATAAAATTGATTCTCTCTCTCTCTCTCTCTCTCTCAATGTCTCTCTCTTAAAAAAAAAAAAAAAAAAAACACTTGGTTGAAAACCTAAAAATATCAAACACCGGGCGGTGAAATGCACTGTCTGTCAAGCAATTATTTTGGTTGAGTCTTCCCACTGTATCAGCTGTTCTGACGGATTCTACTTTGCTTCAAAGATTTCCTTGGGCTTGTACATCTGCCTATTCTATCCTAGAATGTATGCTAATGTAACATGCCCTCTATTTATACCTCTGTTTCCCTATTATGTTGTGAGGTTTCATATATCATGATTTGCTTCCCCTAAATCTAGTACACACCTGACATTTAATAATTATTTAGTAAATACATTTTGAATTGAATTAACTGTATATCTGCATATCCTTGTAATACTAGCAGCCTTCAGGAGTCAAACATACTAATCATCATCAGAAGTTTTCTGAAACACAAGCATTCCTCTACAAATATTCACTAAACCAAAATTTAATCAACTTTTATTCATTCAACATACATTATGGAGTAACGACTGTTTGAAGTCACACTGCTAGGTTATGTGCAGGATAAAGGAATCTTAAGATGTAGTTCTTGACTCTAATAAGTATTAAAAATGTGGATATGGAGTTTAAAAATCTAATAAACACGCACAAAGACTTAAGAGTCACACGGTAAGGTGTGAATAATTGCCAGGTGAATGGTGCAGGTAAGAATTGTCAAAGGAAACATTTCCTTAAAGACTGGACGCAGCTGGGCATGTGGCATACACCTGTAATCCCAGCTACGTGGGAGACTGAGAAAGAAGGATTCCAAGTTCTAGGCCAGCCTGGACCACTTAGCAAGACTGTCTCGAAAAAGAGAAGACTGAATAAATTTGTGGGGTGGGGGCATGGCAAGTGGAATGTGATGTAGCTCAAAAGGGGAAATCTTGCTGTACTTGATGTAAAAAAAAAAAAAAAAAAATCCCAAGGAAGACGTGAGAAATAAAGAGATTTTACACCTACTCTCGAACTTCCCTTTCTTCTTCATTGCCTTTTCCAAACAGGACTCAGATGGACAGTGGCAGACTGAGTGTTTTAAAGAAATGATAAATACATTTGGGGTATGAGTGAAAAATGTCTGCTTGCTAGCTGTGTGTCTTCTCCGTCAGACAGTGCCACATAGACATGAAAGGCCAGAGGCCCCAGCTCCCTGTCAAGCTCCTGGGCTGGAAAGCACCTGTGCTTCCCAGAGCCACTTTCTTTTCTAACATGAATTCTGGTTACAATTAAGCTTCCAGAAAGGCAAATAACATAAAATATGACTTTTTAAAATCATACTCCAAAACTTTTTAATTTCAGTTAGGAAAAACTTCAGTCTGACACATGCAATCATAACACATGTCCTACAATAAAATCTCACACAGATTTTTTTGGATTGGGCAAAATTTTCTCTCTCCAATTTAACTATGATAAGTCAGTCTCTATGTCTGTCTCCCCTTTCCTCCCTCTGCCTCCAGCCCCACACACATACACATATACTCACACAGTCAGTCACAGAAACACATGTAGATTTCCTGTGATTGTCATCTGAGGATCTTCTACAAATTAATCTTTGATGAAATAGTAATATGGGGAAAAGGCAGGAAAAGAGGAAAGGCCATTTTTTTTCCTTTTTAGAATGGTAATCTCAAAAGTATTATAAGCCCTATGCACGTGCACTAATTGATACCTAAATAAATGTTTAAACATTCTTGGCCTGAATACCATCCAAGATTACCCTTCTGCCCAAAGAAGGCAGATCAATTTCCATAATGCAGGTTACTAGACATTACCCCTGGGATAATGTGACCTAATTTTACTTAATTTTCCAATCCTGGGTTTGAAACCAAGCTATCTTAAAATAGCAGTTCTCAAAATCTTTGCCTCATGCATCTCAGAAGGGCATTAATGTCCAGGATATATAAAGAACTTAAACTTAACACCAAAAAAGCAAACAAATGGACAAATGAACTAAAAAGACACTTCTCAAATGGAGATATACAAATGGTCAACGAGTATGTAAAAAAAACATGCTCAGCATCTCTACCAATTAGAGAAATGCAAATTAAAACTAATATTTCACCTCACTCCAGTTAGAATGGCAATAATCAAGAATACAAACAACAAATATTGGTGGGGATGTGGGGAAAAGGGTACACTCATACATTGTGGGTGGGACTACAAACTGATACAACTGCTCTGGAAAGCAGTATGGAGATTCCTCAAAATCTAGGATCATAAGTGGGGAGAGAGAAGAGGAAAAGAGGGAGGAGAGAGGGAGGGATGATAAGGAAGGATTAGGGTAGGTGGGGGGAATCAACAATGTAGCCTACTGTTTATTCCCCTCAGAAGACAAATAATACTTATGCAATCACTTAATTCTGGAAAAACGCCTTCTCTGTGTTTGTGTATATGTGTATATATGTGTGTGTATATATGTATATATTTATATCTGTCATGGGGGAAATATTGATGAGTCAAAAGACTGGGGTAGGGGTGATGATTCTGGACCAGGATCAGGGGCATATCATATTGTTACTACACATGCATTTACGATTATACAAAAACTCAACTCAATAAAATTTTTTTAAAAACTAGGAATGGATCCACCATTTGACCCAACTACCCTACTCCTTGATATATACCCAAAGGACTTAAAAGAAGCATACTACAGGGAAGAAGCTACATTAATGTTCATATCAGCTCAATAGCTAAGCTATGGAACCAACCAAAGTGCCCTTCAACTGAAGAATGAATAAAGGAATTGTGGCATGGAGTATTACTCAGCCACAATGATGAATGACATTTTATTATTTGCCGGCAAATGGATGAAACTGAAGGATATCATGCTAAGTGAAATAAGCCAGTCTCAGAAAAACCAAAGGTCAAATGTTCTCTCTGATATGTGAAAGCTAACTCAAAACAAGGAAAAGAACAGAGGAATTCTCAAAGGGAAAGAAATGGAGGAAGGAGGAATGAAATAGGGAAAGTTGATGGAAGGAATCACACTTCACTTGCTCATATTCATATGTGAACATATCTTAGTGAATCTTATCACTATATAAAATGAGTCACTAAAAAAAAAGAGTGGGGAGCCATTTGATAAACAATAGAAAGACTAATACAGGGAAGAAAAAGGAGAAGGGGTGGGAGGATATTGGAAATTGAATTATAAGAAGCTATACTGCATGCTTTTACAAAAATGCAAATGTTAATCTTATTGTCAAATACATCTAAAAAGAACAGGGAGCGGTAGGAGGCAAAGATGAAATGCTGGAACTGAGTTTAAAACAAGGTACACTCCAAGCTTTTATCATATATACTATTGTCACGTACATTTAGAAAGATGTTCTTCATAGGTATAAGGATTATGTTTGTCTTCACTCATCTGTGGAGGTTAGAGCTAAAACCTGACCATTGTGAAAGGTGGTCAACTCTCATGTATTAAACCGTGATAAGGTATGGAAACATATAACCCAAGGCTTTGGTAGAAATGTACTGGGAAGGAGAGGGGAGGCGGGAGGGATAGGGGTGGGTAATTAGGTGGTCTCTAGGGGGTAATCTAATTTTCAGAATAGAAATATATTGTTTCGTTGGAAGCATTTTGATTGTTCAAATAAATTTCTTAATAAAAACCAAATAAATTTCTTAATAAAAACCAATTATGTCACTATACTTGAGTATATTAGAAAAAGTGTATAACCCAGAAAAAGGGAAAGAACCAAGGGACAAGAGGACAAAGGCAAAGGAGTGCTGGGGGGCAGGTGGGTATTGGCCAAATTATATTGCTGTATTGTGTGCATTTATGAATATATGGCAATAAATTACATCACTGTGTACAACTATAATGCACCAATTTTAAAAAATTGCAATTCTGGCTTCCACCATGAAGGAGCCTGAATGACAGAAATTGAACCTATCCCAGAAGAAACATGAGGGTATAAACTAACTGTTTTGAAGTCAGCTCTAAAATTCCTTATTTTAATATAAAATAAAATTTCATCAAACACCTTGGGGAAATGCTAATTTAAGATATGCCACATGATTTTATCAGCCCATTTAGTATACTGAGTTACCCTAGTGTTTTGTGATCACCTGTGAGGTCAGAGCAACCTTCCCCCAACACTGGTTAGGCTGTTAAGGAAAATGACACCACACCTCACCAATAGGGAATGAAAGATTGATAGCTCACGTGATGAGATTTTCTGGGAAGGGTAGGACTGTAGCCAAAAAGGGTGAATAGTGTATGCTTTTACTGTGGGGAGGAAATGGGGCAAGGGTAAAGGGTTCCACCCGAAGTCCAAGGTTTGGGTGGCAAAATGTTTAGCTGGTCCAAGGGAGAGAGAAAAGAGGCTTTCTTACTGGCTTTGCCAGATTAGAGGCAAGAAGGAAACAAGGAATAGTGAGGCTTAAAAGATGTCAGTAGGATGTCAGCAGTCAACTAACAAAAATTGAGTCAGACTTCATTAAAATTCACCCCTGATGTTCTGGGAATGATGGAAATGTGTCCTGTCTCATTTCACTGAATTGGAACTGGTTTACATAAGCTATTGTGGTGCTCTATAAAGCCTGCAGTATGAGCCAACTCCTATGTATTTTGAGAAGTGAAGAGAGTGACTTGGGATGTTAATTTTTGATTGTGGTTGTAACAAATTACCACAAACTTCATGGGTTAAAAAAATCTCCCCAAATTTATTATAGTTGTGGAGGTCAAATGCCCAAAATTGATCTCAGTGGCTAAAATCAAGATGTCATGGAGCTGGAGTGGTGGCTCAGCGGTTTCGGCGCTTGCCTGGCAAGCACGAGGACCCGGGTTCAAACCCCAGCACCACGTACACAACTGAGTGTTGGAGCAACTAAGGCCATGTGAAAAACTCAATAAAGTTGTTCCTCTTTCTCTGTCTCTCTCACTGTCCCTCTCTCTTTAAAAAAAAAAAAAAAAAAAAAAAAAAAAAAGATGTCATCAGGCTGGTTCCTTCTGGGGGCCATGGTGAAGAATCCCATCTTTTCCAGATTCTAGAGCTGCCAGCATTCCTCCACTTGCCTCCCCTTCCTCCATCTTCAAAGCCAGTGACATAGCAACTGCATATCCTTCTCTGACTCTGACCTCTACTTCCGTCTTTATCTCTCCTTCCCCAATTCTGACCCTCCTGTCTCCCACTCATGAGGACCACTTTGATGATATTGGTCATATCTGGATAATTGAAGATACTCCCCATTTCAAGGTTCTTAATCACATCAGCAAATTCTGTTTATATGCACAGGATCTGGATATTCAAATGTGAAAATATGGAGGGGACCATTATTCATCTTTCCTTCCATCAATAATGACTAAAAATACAAAAGATATCAGAAGTGTTTTGGTGAGGTTTTATATTGTAGTTTTAGTATCTGGAAAGACATGTATGACCTTAATTTATATTTTGAGTATCTGTGAGACAAGAAACATGGAGACATTTTTTTTTTACTTCAGAAAGGAAGGACCTTAGATATGGAATTATTATTGTTGATATTGGTCAGACCAGACAACCATATAATTTCCAATGGCCCAACAGTCTAAAATTGTGCAAGTGACATCAATTGTTGACAAAAGCATCCACCAATTCTACAAAATTGCCTAGAGTCCAAGCACCTGTGCTAACCTGTGGATCATGTCCTTGATCAGAGATATCCCAGTTAGAGGATGCACAGGTGGTCAGCAGGCTCTTTCATGAATGTAGTGACACTACCATCCAAAAAGTACACAAAATCCCTTCCCTGCTACTCAATAAGTCCCAAGGGACATCCCAGGCGGCCAGTGGGTTCAGAACAGGAGTAATTTCCTTTACTGTTATTGCATCTAGCAAGGAATTACCTCCTGAAGTGGAATGTGCTGGAAGGCTTGGAATTGGCTCTTTTTTGTAAGAAACATTTTATTTCAATAATGAGGCCTTTGTAGTTGATCCAAACCTCCATAGGGTGCTGCCTTCATGACCCAAGAGGTAATAGGGTGCTGGCAACAGAGTCACAAGTTTAGGAGCCAGGACAGCCTCCATGCAGAGAAGGGCTCAGCCTGTGGCCAGGAGTTGCCATGCCAACGATAAGTATCATATGCTATGAGGGCAGTTTCTTATACTAGAAGCCCACTGGCAACTTAAGGACATCCCTGTTGTCCAGAAACTCCAGTAGGTTTGAGGGGAAGTTACTAAAATCTCAATTGTGAAAGAATCTCTGGGGGGTACTACTGATTGTGTTGCAATGTGAGTAGATTCTAGAGTCTTTTGTTGTAGGGAATCCCACTCAATCTGGATCAAATCTATTAGGAACAGTGCAAAGACTTCAGTAAAACTCATAAATGAAATCTGCTGAGTTTAGCACTAAAATGCCTGTTAGATTGGGTTTAACACTGGGAAAGCTTAGAGGAACAATAGGTGTTTCTTGACAGTGTCAGGGATGGACCATGTCGGAATTTTAACTTGCTGATTACTAGATATGCAATTTTTGTTTTGGGGTATTTTTTAGGGGGCAGTACCTAGAACCTCACACATGCTAGGCAAGTACTCCACCACTTAGCTACATCCCCAGCCCACTAGATATACTGTTTAAGAGAGGAAGTGCCCTCTCTACTGTGCTCCCATCATTTCTCAATGATCTGATAGTCTGATCTGACATATATGAAAAATTAGCAGGAATTTTACTGAGGTGTCCATATCTTGTACTTTGTGGGAGTCAATGGCCAATCCCCTTAATGAGACTTCCTTTGTGAATAAATACTTGTAGGTCTTGTTGAGTATGTTAAACTACTTGGAGAAGAATGTCATCAACACAATGTCATACCTGGATTCCTAAAAAACAGTTGGATGTGGTTGAATTCTTGCCTACGAACACTGTGCGGTACCGGGCTGTTGAGGTATTCTGAATAGCTAGTTAAGAGTATACTGTGTTCCTTCAAAGCTGAAGACAATAACTGCAGATACGGTTCAAACAGTCAATGAATAGAGCATATTATCCAATCCCATTATACTAAGATATTTTCAGTTGCTGTAGGGTCGGTAATTTCAATATCAATGGGTGTAGTGGCCTTACTTACGATACCACAGCATTAAGGTCATGGTTACCCACTGTTGAGTGCTGTTCATCCTCACCATGTTTCAGCACAGGTCAAATCAGGCTATAAAGAAGAATATGGTAGGAACGATTGTTCCTTCCTTCAGTAGGTCTTTTATGATGAGTCTTAATTCCTGTAGTTCTTGCTTTAACCGATTATGGGTCATAGTGACTATTTTAACTACACGGCGGGGAAGGTCTGTGGGGTTTCATTTTGTTGATCTGATTGTCAGCACTGAAGACTTAATTTTATTTCAGGATATTACTTAATGGGTGAAACCATCCATGCCTACTGTGGAATATTTTAGGGCAACAAGCACTATGACCAATCATAATATAGGCAAGATAATAGGCCCAATGGAAAGCATACCTGATTACTTCTTTTTTATATTCTGTAATGACAATGCCCTACAAATATAAGAAATACCTTGTTTAAATTTAGTGAGATGTCCAGGTACAACTGTGATTTCAATTCTGATATTGATTGAAGCCATGAAAGTTTACCAGTTGGTACGTCAGCAGATGTTGAAGCTAGTTTATGGTACAGAGGTGCAAAAGCCAATTGTCCTTCTGCTTTAACTTTTTTTTTCTTTCCCTTATATTGAGATTTCTGTTCTGTTTTGTTTCGGTGTTTACTGAATATACTTGTCAAGAGAAGAGATATTCTCTCTACCCTGCTCACATTTCCAAATTTCTTTTTCCCCAGTCCCAAATAAGTACCATCAGGAATGTGGCACCTGCCTCCCCATGGAGGGGGCTTTCCTGGGCTTAAAGTCCCTAAGCTGAAGTTGTCTGAATGAACCCCTCGTTATGTTGCAGCACTCATTGGAACCTGACCTTGGTCAGTCCTGTTTACCATTGTTCCACAATTTGGTGCCATCTGGCCCTGTATAGGTATGGGATGAAGCATTTGGGGCTAATTTTCATGAGGGTCTATAGCATAGGTACATTCCCTTAAACCCCTAGGGATCACAGCATTTTATTTTGTTTTATTGTTTTTTATGACAGATGCATGGGCAGCAGAGCAGAACTTTGTGGAGCCCTAATCACCATCAGTTCTTTGGAGTGTGGGACTCAGCACTGCACATGGTCACTCTTCTTCCTCATGAGTGATCACCTAATGAGCACATGCATTGTGGAGGCTGTGCTCTTTCCCCTGAGAAGTCTGTAGAACAAGGGCCAATGCCTGCTTGAGACACAGCACCGACAATCACGGGGTGAAAGTCATCTAATTCAGTCACAGCATATGCTGAAATCCACAAACAATTTAATCCAAGACTCATGATGAGGTCTAATTCAAGATTCATGGCCAGGTGACTTTTAAGGAAGACCCAAAACTTGTACTACTGTCCCTAAATATCAATTATCACAAATTCCAACTTACATCAGTGAAATTTGTAACAGCATCTCAGTAGGAGTTGGCAAATACCACAAAAAGTCACACAGGTCATAGCACACGCTCACCAGCAGGTAGCAGTTCAAAGTACATGCCCCCAAAGGCAGAAGAACCACTCAGCAAACCAAAAGCAAGAGGACCCCTAGGTGGCCCTGGCCCAGGTGGTGGCAGTGTACACTCTCTGACAGCATTAATCATCTGCTCTTAGATAGTAGGATCGACCCCACCCAAAATTGGATCAGATGTTGAGACTGGTGGTGTGATACATGCACCAGAAGGGTATAGAGAGTTGGACTAGTCCTCTGCTAGTGGCTTTCAGGGGAAAGCAAGGGCAGGCACCCAAGCTGGACAGAAATGGCTAAGTGAAGGAAAGGATGAGTAGAGTGAAGTTTTTTCATAGAATAGATCGGGGATGAATGCTGTCTCCCACAAGACAGAACTTTTATGGTTTAAAGTGCATACTGTTGCCCAGAGAAGGAAGGCATGAATCCTCTTGCTGCCTTGCACAGATGTGGGGAAGAAGAGAAGAGGCATGGCACCTGAAAGCAGACTGTGGCCAAACATCAAAAACTGGAGTCAAACTCTTTTTATTATACCTATTTTAAGGACATGGTTTTAAATTAACCAATTTTGAAATCTTTTCCCTGCGTATTCAGTAATATTTTTTTCCTCTTCGTCTTAGAACAGGATGTCTAAGGAATATATCCTTTGATTCCCTGAATCTCTAGAAATTTTTCTGGTGCCAGGAGGAGAGATTCCAATTCTACATGTGCGAATAGTAAATATAGAAAAATTACATCTCCAGTTTTCAGCAGAGAGCCAGTCAGAGATTTAAAATCACCAAATTGATTTATTTTATTCCTATGCTAAAGTCAGGAATAATTAGGAATTGGTTTTTCTTTTTTCCCAGTCAAAAATGAATGCATTTTTATTTTGAAAGTAAAGTTAAAAACTATTTTTCTATGATCTAGATTCTGGACCCAGAAGAGTATAAAAACTTTCAGAGAAGTAGAGTATTTTATTGTCATTAAAGCAACTATCCTTGTCTGGGGAAAATAAAGAAACTTTTCAATTTAGATAACCTCAATAAAGACAGAAAGTCTGCAAAGAACACAATTTGTGTTTTCATGTGATCATTGATTCAGATGGTATCCACCCTACTTTTTTTTTTTTTTTAAGAGAGAGGGACAGTGAGAGAGAGTGAAAGAGAGAAACAATTTTTTATTTTGAGTTTTTCATGTGGCTTTCATTGCTCCAATGTGTACATGGTGCTGGGGTTTAAACTCGAATACTCTGCATGCCGGGCAAGCACCTTAATCGCCAAGCCACTGCTCCAGCCTCACCCTAATTGTTTTCGATTTTTTTTTTTTCAGAGAACTTAAAAGATTTATTCAGAATCAAGGGAATCAACAGCTATTAAGTCAATTAATTTAGTTATTAAGAAGACAAGAACAATGAATTGACTACATTTTCAATCCAGTTGTGTTACGGGAGATATTTCATTCAGAAAGACAGGGCTATCAATTTTATCTGAGAGGAAATTTGGGAGGGAAAAGAAATAACAATGTTCACTAACAAATGTTGCTTTTCAAACCTGCTAATCCTCTCTGTTTGGAAGCTTTGGGCTATTTTACAAAGGAAAATACATTATCCATTGAAGTTGTAGAAAAGTTTTTCCAAAGTCACATCTGCAAAACCCAATACCACCTGAAACGAGAAGTTGCACCAATCAATGGCTGAGTAAGCCTGATTGGACTGTAAGAGCCTCAACCGGATCAATGAGTTAAACCATGGAGGGGCGGGGAGGCAGGTAGGGCCTGCTGCAGGAGGTGGGTCACTGGAGGCGTGCCTTTGGGTATGTTTTTTGCATCTGAGAGGGAGTTTCTCTCTGCTCCCTGAAGCCACACCTTCTGCCATGAGGCTCAGCTTCACCTTGAGCCCCAAGGAATGAAGCTGGCCTCCTGTGGACTACAACCTCTGACACCATGAGCCTCCGAATAAACATTTCCTCCTAAAATTGTCCCTGTCTCATGCTGATTAAAGCATGTTATTGCCACGGTGGTCATTAGACACTTCTTTGGCTTGCTCCTGTGTTTATTCAACCATCACCTTCCCATTTTTATCAAGCATTTCCTTGTTTTCTGGCACCACAAGATATTCCTGGCTCATTTTATACTGTCCCTGTACATTTTATATTGTCCACTTCTCTAAGGAATGCTCTTTTTTCAAAAATGTCTTTTTATGGTAAAATACAGATATCAAAATATACCATCTTAATCATTTTAAAGTACACAGCTCAGTGGTGTCAAATACATTCACAATGTTGTGCAACTATCATCTCCATCCATCTCCAGTCTCTTTTTGTCTTGCAAAACTGAAATTCTATACCCGCTAGAAAATAATTCCCCATTTTCCCTTCCTTTCAGCACCTAGAAGCTACCATGTTACTTCCTGTCCCTAAGATTATAACTGATCTAAGTACTTCATGTAAGTAAAATCATACTGCATTTGTCTTTTTGTGATTTTGCTTATTTCATTTACAACATCATCATCAAGATTCACCCATGTTGGGCATGTGTCGGAATTTCCTTCCTTTTTAAGGCTGAATACTATTCCATATTTAGGTATTATGAATAATGCAGTTATGAACATGAGTGCACAAATATTTCTTTGAGACTCTGTTTTTAATTCTTTCTGTATTCACGTGGACAAGTAGAATCGCTGAATTGTATGGCAATTCCAGTTTTAATTTATTTTTAGGAAACTCCAGTGTTTTCCACAATGGATGTACCATTTTACATTCCACCCACAGCGCGTAAGCGTTGCCATTTCTCCACATCCTTGCCAACACCCACTGGTTTTGTTTTCACTTTTTCCAAGAATAGCCATCTGAATGGGGGTGAGGAGGTATCTCATTATATATTTGATTTGCATTTCTTTAGTGAATATTGATACTGACCATCTTTTCATGTGCTTATTGGCCATTTGCATATCTTAAGAGAAATGTCTATTCAAGTTCTTTTTGAATTATTTTGTTATTGAATTTTAGTAGTCTATATATTCTGGATATTAATCCTTTATCAGACATATGATTTGCAAATATTATCTCCCTTTTCTTGTCTTTTTACTCTGTTGATAGTGCCTTTCTATGCACATTTTAATTTTCATGAATTCTAATCTGTATTTTTTCTTTTGCTGCCTGTGCCTTTGATATATAAAAGAAATTACAGCTAAATCAAATGTCATGAAGACTTTGTCCTGCATTTTCTTCTACAAGTTTATAGTTCTCCATTTTATATTTAGGCCTTTGATTCATTTCAAATTAATTTTTATAGATTGTATTAAGAGCCATGTTCAAATTTTGTGCATGTGGTTATCCAGTATTTCTAGAACTGTTTACTGTTGTTTATTTGACAATATTGTCAAAACTCACTTGACAATATATGTGAGGGTTTATTTCTGGACATTCTACTGTATTCTGTTAGTCTGTCAATCTGATTTTACACCAGTACCACACTGTTTTGTTAACTGTAGCCTTGTAGTAAGTTTTAGAATCAGGAAGTATGAATCTTGCATTTTTCTTCTTCAAGATTATTCTGGCTATTCTGGGTGAACAGATGTGGTGAAAATGGGCAGCCACTTTAAGCTTTCTGGCAAGAAATAGTCCACTGATTAACAAAAAAAAAAAAAAATAGAAGTCAAAACACATCAAATGTGAGAAAAAGATAATGCTTTGAGAAAAACAAGAGGGATGGTGGTGAGGGGTTGGAAACGGAGTTGCCAAGTCTCAGGGAGTTCATTTTGAGAAAAAAGGACTAGAAAATTTGAAGACTGAGCCTGGAAATGGGGCAAGAGAACATGCCAGGCAAAGTGAGTCATTTGGGAGAATTTGGAAGGCCGAAAACCATTCTTGGTTGGTTTCCAGGGAAACCTCAAGCAGGAGGTGCTGTCTACGCCTTGAAATACACCAGCACCCTGGGACATGGAGAAGAATAGGAAGGAATTCTGGGTGGAGAGTAATAGAGTAGCAATGGACCAGAGGCAGAGAGGTCCAAATAAGCAATCCATCTAAATGAGAAAGAGTTCAAATAAGGCCAGAAGAGAGGACTGGAGAGAGCTGCAGGGCTTTAAGTGCTAGATCAAGGGGAATCTTTTCTCTGGGGCATTAGGGAAAATCACTGGAGGAGCCTAAAAGCAGAGTGCACAGTAGTCTGTATATCTGGGCCCCCTTTACTTTCAGAAGAAAATCCTCACACAGGTATATACCCAGATATCTAATACCACAAGGAACACCCCAAATGACACCACCAGTTATTTCTGCATGATGGAATCAGTAAGTGACTTTCAGTTTTCTTTGTGCTCATCTGTATTTTGTAAAAATTACAACTGTTACTTTTCTAAGCAGAAAAAAATGAAAGAATATGCATTGCTAAAACCACAAAGGAAAGATTTAACATAGGAATGGCCCAAGAGAGTATTTGACAAAAATAAGTGAACAGTAGATACAGACAGACCGGAAAAGGTGGGTCAGCACCCTTCCACCCACAGAGCACTGGTTCCTTCCCCTAGGAAGTTTGGACCCCATTCTCTATTTGACAGTGAGCAAGACAGACAGCTACGTAGATGGGGACATTTCTTTACATTTCACCTGGCTGTTGACAGCAAGTTTACTCTCACCCTACCCCAAGCACAGAGGAGATAACTGAAAAGTTATAAAAAGGAAAAAGTCTAAAATCCAAGGGCCAGCAAGATATAGTCCATATATTTCTTCCTTTTACATATTTGGTTTTCGCAACTCACATCCCAATCTAAAAGTGATAGGAGACAGCATTTGTTGGGAATGAGATGGCAGTCCCAATTTGGGAAATTGTTTCTCTGGGGGTATCCACAGAAGCTGTCATCTTCCTTCTTACCAGTCTGGAAATTAAGATAGCATAAGAAAGGGTGTCTTCAGGGGATCTTTCAGCAGGTCATTGTTTCCAAGGCAGTAGTCCAAAAGTTACTATGCTATGCACTGAATTGTGTCCCCCAGGCCCAAAATTCATATGTTAAAAGTCCTAACCCTTATGTGGTAGAAGTTGGAGATGGGGCCTTTGGGAGACAACTTAGATAAGGTCATGAGGATGAGATCAGACACCAGAGAGCTTTAATCTCTGTGCCATGTGAAGACACCATAGGAAGACAGCAGTCTGTAAGCTGGATGCCAATCATGCTGGCACCCTGGTCTCAGACTCCAGCCACCAGAATTCTGACAAAATAAGTGGCAGATGTGTAAGCCAACCCATCTATGTTATTTTGTTATGTCCTAAGACATCTTCCCTCCTGCTGAGCTCCTCCTGGACCTATTGTCTGCACCTTTTTCCCCCCACAACGTCATGGTCTGCCCTATGTTCTTATGTGTTTTAGGGATTGATCAAGATTCTCTGTTACATTACTAATTTGAAGTCAGGAGCCATGTTTGTAAATTCTCCTTTGCTCTCACTGACCAGCAAAGTTGTATACATTCATCATTCAGTCAAACAACATTTATCCAGTAACTACCTTATACCAAGCATGTAGATAAGCCCTCAGGAGTAGTGAGATGACAAACGTAAAGTCCCAGAGCTCAGAAAAGCAGCAGAGCAGACATGACAGGTACATAGCTAGACAGACCTAACAAGAAGAAAAAGCACAACTATGATCACATAAGATGTGCATGGCACACAGAGGCACTGAGGAGACTTCCCAGGGAAGGCGCATTTGAGTGGGAGCTTGAGACAGAATGAAGAGCTCCACAAATAGGAAGAGTGCTTCCACTCCAGGCAGGAGGAACTCTGTTAGGGGAAACAGCGCCCTGGCTTTGTGGGTCAGGGTGGTGGGAGTGTTCTAAGTGGGAGGTACAGCATCAGAGGAGTAGTCTGCAGGCAAATAAGGAAGACGCTGATTCCTGAATGAGACCCCTTGGAGTTTCTACTTAAAACTTTAGATCTTGGGCTGCTTCTGGGAGTTTAGTGATCTAATCTGTATTTTGGAAAACTGTTTCTAGAAAAAGAAAAATAGCATCTGAAGTGGACAATGTAGATTAAAGGAGAATAGTGAGGAGACTATTACTAACAGTCCAGCCAGGAGATAGCAAGAGAAGAATGAGGGAAGGAACCAAGAAGGGGAAGGTTGGCAGCATGGTACAACTAGATGACTTTGGAACATACGTTTGTAATTCAAACAGTTCAGCACTATTTTATGATTTTCTGTAATGCATTCTGCAGCCCTGACCAAGAAGGTAATAAAACAGCCAACAGATGGGAGGGTTATCCTGGGAGCAGGATGAGAAGGGCAGGTGCTGTTGAAAGCCACAGGGTCTCTGGAACTGAGAACATCAGTTGGTATATTTAAGTGATTTTGCATTGGATCCAGATGGGAAGATGAGAAGAATCTGAGCATGTACCAAGGACCCATAAGAACAGATGTCCAGTGAAGCTAAAGAACTAATTGCAAGAAGAAAAGAAGGCAGAAAAAGGGATTTCATAATTCAGGATTTCAAATATTGAGCAGTGTTAGATGTAGCAAGGCTCAAGGTGTAGCTGCATGTGATGAAATTAATTCATTACCGTAAAAATGAGGTGAAAGTTCTTAGAGGAAATTATTTTAAGGTACAGAGAACCTCAGTGGTTAAATAGGTCATCGGAAAGGACACTGAAGCCACCCAGGATAATGACACAGGCTGAAGAGATGAGGCGCACTGCAGGAAAGTGCCACAGTCCTCTGAGAGAGCATGAGGAGCTTTGGAGGCATACAGATGAAGTTCTGAATGACGAAAGGAATGCTAATTCAAACCAAGAAGAGCCCTGAACACTGCAGAACCATGGTCTGAAAGCATAAAAGGAAACCTGAAAAATGCATGTTCTTTCTCCACCCCTGTCAGGTGTGCAGCGCCACCTGACATGGAAAGCCACCAGTCCAGAAGCCCTACTTCCCTCACACCCACCATGCCCTCCATCGGCACGCTTCTCCGAACTCGCCATCTTGATGCGCCCCTATGAAACAAGGCTGCCCCCCATTATGAGACAGGTATGCTCTGGCTCTCTAACTCCTCAACTGTCCTCCCTTGCTACTCCAAACAATCCTTCCCCTACCCCTAAAACTCCTGATCCTTGGTTCACAGCATGGGCCTGTGATACTGCACCCTCTTCCCTTCTTTATTGCTGTCAATAATCTATCTCTTGGTTACTCCCCTGGGCTTAATATTTTCCCCTTGGCTTCTCATATTTCTCTCCATAATTCCTATCCTCATTCTTATTGAATTCAACCTCCCATACATAAAAGATCCAAGAGCCAGATTTTTCAGTTCCCTCAAATCCTTACCTCCACTTTTCAGTGGTCCATTCCATGGTAACATTCTGAATTTTAACCGCATTCACTGGATTTTCTTTTCAAATATGTTCTCAAGCATGATTCTGTCCTCCTGCTCACTACTCAGGACCCCTGCTTTCACAAGTGTCTGAATTCATACACTAGAATATGACGTCCCTGGGGCTGGGAACTACTAAGAGTTGTAGATTCTGCATAGTGACTAACATAGTACAGTTTATCAAAATTTTTTAAAGAATAAAAAATTAACTTTAAACTTTATGTATTCTGAGAAACTTGTATAGCCAGGTTTCAGTCAAAATGAGAATGTAGACTGAATGATAAGGAAGAGGAGGAAAAAGAGAATTGAAAATAATAAGCTAAAATTAATAAGTATTTACCATGTATTAGGTGCTACTTCCTGACCAAATGACAGAGATGCAGGCAAGAGCAAAGTGAGATTTAGAATGAGAGCAGTGAAAGGGAAGAAAATGATTCAGACTGGCGATGCCTTTACTCAGGAAAGTTCCACCTTAGATTGTGGTGAAAATCACAGGATGCTTGGAGGGGAAGGTAGAAGACTGATGAATGAGCAAGAAGTTAACATGACTGGCGAGGTGCTGTGGCAGGCACACATCTGCAATCCCAGCAGCTTTTTAGGTTGACATAGGAGGACGAAAGTTCAAAGCCAGTCTCAGCAACTTAGTGAGACCCTGTCTCAAAATAAAATATAAAAAATGGTGTGGACATGGCTTAGTAGTTAAGCACCCCTGAATTCAATCCCTGGAAACACTTCCCCCAAAATAAAGAAATTAATATGATAGAAAAATTGATGAACATTTTGTTTTCCATTTTTTTATGTTAATAATTTAATCAAGTCACAATCTACATATATTTTTGTGCACAAGTCTACAGCATGCAACTCCAAGAATGCTAACAGATGTACCCACCCTGTAACTGCCACTCAGCCCGAGAGGACATACCTCCCCACTGGCTTCAAGTTGAAAAATTAAAAAATCCATATGCTAGGTAATGCCCACTACGTCAGCCACCCTCCAACCCTTAGTCCAAAGGGGGGTCAGATAATTCTGATGTGGTTATGATTGGAGTGGAAAAGCCATCTCCACTGAAGTTCTTTAAAATGTTAAAATACCCAAGAGATATGTATCGCTTCATTCTTTAGTGAAAGAAATTCCAGCCACGGTAGCTTTACATTTAGAAGAAAATAAGAAAAACATTCTTATGCTTCGGAGAGTGACTTGTGACCCTGTTTCTCTAAGAGGAATTTTGCCTGGTTACTCTGTTCCTGAAAGCCACTAATAACCCCACTTCTCCTGGTTTGCTTTAGCCTTATACTCTGCAGGGGGAATATGTGTATGATTCTGTCAGGTGTGAAATCAGAGAAAACTCAAAAAAAAATCTGCTGTTACACTGCTTTTCACTGTCGTGCGTCTCACCCTAGTGGGATGGTCTGTGGTTTCCATGGCAATGATATCTGGCAACAAAGATGGGCAGTCTTCCAGGAGCTGGGGTTGGCAGCTCTGGGGCTGAAATACATCTGTCAGAGGTAATAAAGAGTTCTCTGTGTAAACATTTCTGTCTGACTGCTCCACTCAGCCACCTGCGCAGGTCCAATAAGTAATGGCATGATGCAGGAGTAGGGATCTGGAGATGCGAGTGTCAGCCTGAGACCATCATATCACATGTCACATAGTCTCTATTGCTTGTATCAAGATGGGGCCAAGACTCCATCCAAATGGATGGTACATTTATCCAGATACAAAGTTAAAAGTTGATCCTGACTCTGACCTCTAAAAATCTTTGCCAAAGACCATAATCTTCAGATTCATATTTAAAAGTTGAATTCCTCATAGATTCACTCAGCACCATCTCTACTATGTTCTTTTCCTTAATTTTCTATCACCATTTTCTCAAGGCTTCAAGTTAAGCCTTTGACCACTTCTTCAACTTGAATAAAAATTACCCTTTCAAGTCTATCCTTTTATATTCATTTGTTCATGACCCCTACATCCAAAACATACTTGTGAGCCCCAACTATTGACTAAGGATGCAACAAAGAATAAAAAAGGAAAAAAAAATCTCACTGTTGGAAAGAGGGGATTAGAGCACAGATGTTGGTGGGGCCTTGATTCTCTAGGGTGACAATTCCTGCCCACTTAGGCTAGGAATTATTTCAGTTATAAGGATCACATAACACTCTTATAGGCTGCTAACCTCTACAGAAGGATGATTACTTAGCCACCACCAATGACCCTTGTAGATCTAAGTATTCTGATTATTAGTTTATCTCTGTTCCTATTAACTGTTTCTACTCTGATGATACCTCATCTCATTTCTGGCAATTAAGTGCTGGTGATTGACATCTGCCACAGAAAGATCCTTCAACCCCATCATAGTGATGACATCTCCTGCCATCGCCCAAGCATGCAAGGCAGCCCCTACTGAGTAGTTCAAGGATACACAGGTGTTCCACTAGTTTATTTTCCAATGCTTCCATGAAGTAACAGGATCATGGGATCATCAATGGATATCTGTGCAGGTGGCCTTTTGTCCAGCCATATTAGGGTTCATCTTGATAGAGATGGAGACTGTGGAGGAGCTTAAGACCATAGAATTCCACTCTGATTGGCATTTGCCTGTTGAGTGTCAAACCTAATAACAGCAGAGACCTAAAGTGAGCCATTATTGTGCTATATCATTTATCAGGGAAACCAGAGAGCCCCTTGTAGCATATTACTTACATTGGAACTCTTCGTCATCAGGACAATCGCTTGTGCTCATTAGAGTAAGGACTTCTCTCTGTCTGGAATGTTTCTGCACATACCATTATCCTTGGACTTTCATTATACCTTATTCACCATCACTATATCCCACACAACATTACTTCTAACCAAGGAACTAATTCCATGGCAAAAGAAGCATAGCAATGGGCCTGTGCCCAATCTACTTGTCTTACCACATACCACATACCTCAGAGGCAACTACTCTGATCAAATGGTAGAATGGTCAAATAAAGAGCAGTTCAGAAAGAGAACCCTGAAAGGCTGGAACTTTAGTCTATAGGATGAATTACATGCTTTGAACTAACACATGGTATAATTTACCCCAAAGCCAAAATCAAGGAAAGGAGCTTGGGAACGGACTGTCCTACAAATTAAACCTAATAATGCACTGAGATACATTTTGTTGTGCATATTTACAATTTGGATCCCTGCTGATTTAGGGATCTTGGGCTTCAAGAAGAAAGTATTCTACTGGGGCCCTTCTTCAGTATTTAGGGTTCCTCATCTTCCTGATCCAAAAGGCTAAAAGAACATTTTATGTATTGGCTGAAAATTTGAATTATGCTAACCACAGGGGCAGAGGTGACCATAAACAAAGCCAGCATTCCTCTATTGGTATCTCCCTGTACTCTCAAGTGCAAAATTTGTGGAAAAAGGAATCAACTCAATAAATGCAAGCCCTTTGGAATTCAGTCTCTTTCAGGAAAGAAGGCAAGGAATCTTTACCAGCTAAGTTGCTAGGTTCAGATGAAGGTAACATCAAATACACAGCGGGAGAGGAAATTATAGACACCAGTGATGGCTGCACAATTACAAAACCCTGACTGCTCTGACGGTCTTTGCTCATGTGTGCGCTGCTGATATTTCTACAGTTGCTCGGTCCTTTGTTATTCTATTTCAGTACCACTGTTGGTAGTTAATAGCTTAGTCTTCAAGTTATAGAATATTCAGAGATAGAGATATGATTGCCACAGGAAATTCTTTGGGGGAGAAGGCAATACAGTCTTCATTTGCTTGAAAGACAATTGCGTCTTATTAGGCGGAAGCATAAAGCTCTTCTTGTTGGTTAGAAAATTGGATACAGATACTGATTAGCCAGGAGGATAGACTGTACCAGTTTGTTACCACTGCATCTGAACTCCAGGCCCTTCTCTACTCAAATCCAGGTCTACATTAGTACACTATATTCCCAGAACCTGCTTGCCATCTGGCAGTCTACCAGATTCTGCTAATGGGAGGCGCCAGAGGGAGTTGAAGGTGGAAAAGGGAGAGAAGGGACATTCCTCCTGTTTCAGTTCATTTTAGCAATGCTTCAGCAGACTCAGGTACTTGGCTCTGCCGCCAGCTTCGTCAGTACCCAGTTTGCTAGTACCAGGCATTCAGAGCCTTCAGTTACCTGCTATAGTGAGGCTGGGCACCCTTGCTAATTCAACATGAACCATGCAGTGCTTCCTCACCCGCGGAGCCAGACCTCTCAGTGGTGTGCATCCACCAGACCATGCCCTCTGTTCCAAGTGTAAGCACCTGTTAGGCCACCTGTTATCCCTCCTTCAAATTCCAGAACTCATCTGACTCTGAATCTCTTCAGAATTCTGAACAACAGTGAGGGGCCTCCAAGTTTTGTTAATCCAACTTTTCCTTTTTGTTTCCTGATTGTAGATTAGTAACTGATTTCTGCAGTTACAAATAACAAAGCCACAATACCACCAATTCCAATGCTATATAATCAATTACCTGTGTAACATCACCTTTGGTTTAAAGGTCTAGCTTGTTGGAGTTTTTGTTTCTATTGTTTTTGAAGTTTTCATTCTGCTTTGCTTAGCTTTTCCCCCTGACTGAACCCTGATTGACACACAGGGGAGCCAAATTGGAAGGAAAACTGATTACCACCACCACCCACACTTTGTACTCCATTCATTCAGCCGTTTACTCTTCCACACATTCAATAGGTATCCAATACTTACTAGGCACTTGTCTAGGCTTTGGGACTATAAAGTCCCCTAGAAGAGGAATGGCTTGTTCCAGCCAGCAAACAACTTACTCAGAATCTTGAAGAAGACAAAATCAAGACAGCATAACAGTAGTAGGGGTTCGCTGACTTCAGTTAGTGCCGGAGGGAAGGTTGGCAAAAGCTACCAGAAGCAGTGGCATGGAAAGAGAAACACAAGGTGTAAGCAGGAAGTAACGCAGTACAAGGAGGAGACTGAGGAGGAAGAATCCTAGGCAGAGGGAACAATGAATGCAGAGGAAAAAATATTTAGGAAAACGTGGCAGGCTTAGTCTTCCAATATGAATGAAGCTAAGAATGCAGAGAGGGATGGTTAAACAGGCAGACAATGGTGAGGATGGTAAAGAGGCCAGGCCAGCTGGGAAACAGGCTGGTGAGCAGCAGCAGGGTGAGCCTGAGGGCTCTGGAGGCCATGGTATCTTCCCCTCTTCCCTCCAGCATTCCATTCGTTGGGCATGAATTGGTCATCTTACATATGGAAAAGGAACGGGGTGTAGTGAGAATCCCTTACTCAACTCCACAGCAGCCCCAATGTCAAAGCCCCAGTCTCAGCCCTTCCCAAGTCAGTCCACTCTCCTAAGGGGTGCTTGATTTCCTCTCAGATTGGGATCCCTCCACCCAATCCCTTCTGGATCTGTCTCTCCTGGCTTTTCCTCTGAGTCTCTCTCTTCCTTCCTAATTCAGAATAACTATTTTTTGTCTCAAGTCTTCCAAATGTTTATCATCATCCTTCAAATTTGGGATCAAATTACCAGGCCCAGAAATACTTTAACAGATAATCAGATATATGTGACAAAATTTCCTGCCAAAGGATGAACACAGTGAATAACTTGGGTGAGTATTCAGAGTGTCCTAGGAAGCTCTGAAAAGAAAGACTGTGTGGAAGAGCTGCTTCTGCCTGCCAGGGCAGAGTGACATTGGTGGCAGAGGGATGCACTTGGTAACCTTGCAGGAATCCCAATCCCAGGAGGGGAGTGAACCCACCTAATTACTACTTATTAAAAGTTATTTGTAGGGACTGGAGCAGTGGCTCAGCAGTTACAGCGCTTGCCCTGCATGTGCAAGTATGTGTGTTCAAACCCCAGCACCACATACACAGCAAAGTGTTGGAGCAACAAAGGTCACATGAAAAACTGAATAAAATTGATTCTCTCTTTCTCTTTCACTGTCCCTCTCTCTTTAAAAAAAAAAGTTATCTGTAGGCGCTGGAGTGGTGGCTCAGCAGTTAGGGCACTTGCCTGAAATATGAGAGAACATGGGTTCAAACCCCAGCATCATATACACAGCGAAGTGTCAGAGCAAGGAAAGCCACATAAAAAACTAAATAAAATTGATTTTCTCTCTCTCTCTGTCCCTCTCTCTCTCAAAAGTTATTTGTAAACAGAATAAAAAGTACCATAAATGATTTTAAAATCCACTTCCTACGTAGCTTTTGAAGTTATAGGATCCTTTTACTTATGAGAAGCATGTGATCCAAGTGGTAGTAAAACTTTTTCCAGTGGAATTCTACCTTCCACTATTGCCACACAAACTGCACTATGGCACCAATATCTGAATATTCTCTTTATACTATCAGAATGCACAATGATCTTTCTGACTTAAAATCCAGACCTAAAATTACAGAATTACACAATCATTCTATTGATATTACAAATAACATCACTAAAATAAAATGCAAAACTACATGGGCCAAAATAAGTCTATTACTTTCACATGATCTCACTCTTAGTCTTCCCCTGTACACTCTGTATTATCAAGAGCAATGGGATGATGCATATATTTTGTAATTTTGAGCTTTTCTATAATGCAGATTTATACCTTCTATAATTATGCAGTACGGCCTTTGCATGAATTATTCAAATAATTTGAGGATATCTGGAAAGCCAATGGGCTCAGCTTTCCCAATGTATATTTGCACCAGAACTGAGGAGGCTTCTCAGAGTCAAGAGTGATCATTTTCATCCAGTACACAAACCCAAGTCATCAGAGAGATGATCTTGAGCCCATTGTGAATGGCGTGGGTACTTGGGTGTGTATCAACTTTGCCTTCACGTCTGAGTTCTCTGAAGAAAGACTCGTGCTATAGTCAGCTTTTTTTTTTTTTTTTTTAACTGTGACTAACAGACCTGACAAGAATTATTTTACAGGAGGAGAAGTTTATTTGGGGGCTCACCATTTCAGAAGTCTGTTCATAGACAGCAGACTCCATTCCTCGGGAAATTAAGCTAAGGCAGAACATCATGGTGGAAGAGTGTGGAGGAGAAAAGGCCACAGGGCACTGCAATCAGGAAGCAGAGAGCTCTGCTCGTCAAGGACAAAATACGTACCCCAAAGGCATGCCCTCAGGGACCACCTCCTCCACCACACCTGACCACCCCAGCCACCACTCTGTTAATGCCTATCAGGGGATCAATTCACTAATTGGGTTGAAGCTGTCATAACCCAATTATTTCACCCCCAAGTTTTCTTGCATCGTCTCATATGTGAGCTTGTAGGGGACACCAAGTATCTAAACTATAACAATGGGCAAAGATAAAAATTCAAATCTCTATAGATATAGATTCAGGACTCCTCTATGTATAACACAAAAAGCAAGCATTCTTCTCCCATTCACAACAAACAGCTTCGATACCTAAAAGAAACTGGAGGGAGACCATGGTGCTCAGAAAAAGGATGTTGAGACTAGAAGTCACAGAGATGATCACGGGGGGAGGGAAGTGACCCTCTGCAGAGCTAGCAGGATGATTTTTGTTTCCTTTTTTTCATTTAAAGAAAGAGGATCAATTTTATTTATTTTTTCATCTATTTTTTTCTTTTTCCAACACTTGGTTGTATATGAGGTGCTGGGGTTCAAACATGGATCCTTGTGCATGCCAGACAAGTGCTCTACCACTGAGCCACTACTCCAGCCCCACTACAGTATGATTCTTTTTTTTTTTTTTTTTAAGAGAGAGGAACAGCGTGAGAGAGAGAGAGAGAAACAATTTTTGGTTTTTTCATGTGGCCTTCATTGCTCGAGACTTCATTATGTACGTGGTGCTGGGGTTTGAACTCCAGTACTCACGCATGCCAGGCAAGCGCCATAACCACTGAGCCACCGCTCCAGCCCCTACAATGTGATTCTTAAAGAGGTAAAAATATCCACACGATGGGAGCAGTGCCAGGGGGACCCCGCAGAGATATCTAAACAGCATCATGCATAATGGCCAGGCTGGCAAACACAGTAAACTCGCTGGAAGAAAACAGCGCAGGAGAAGATAAATAAAACCCAAGCCACACGAGAACATGTGACACACTTCTGGGGGACTCCCAGAAACAAACAGAAAGACTTTTCATGGGGCTGGAGGAAGAGTTAGTAAGATACAGATAAGGTGAGGGAAGAACACTTCACTGTGTTCCACCAGGGTAAGCATTTCAACATTCTCTTCTGGCAGTGTAAATTTCAACGTCAGTACAGCGAGCACAGAGGATAGGAAATGGGAGGCAGCCACACATGTACTCTCTGAACAGTATTTCAAGCTGCCTTAGGTAACTTTCTATCTTATAGTCCTTGCTGTCCTCTGTAGTAAGTGACTTTCCTGACCTTCTATAGCAATGACTTACCAAACTGTTTTATGGATTCTAGGGATTTGACTAAATAAAGGCCCCTTAGAAGGTAAGTGGACATCTGGGAGAAGGGTTCTGGCATAGTTTCATAAATTATTCCTCTTGGGAAAAGGTGGGTTTTCTCAACTTAAAGTCAGTGCTCTACGGTAATATAATAGAAAACAATTCCTTCTTCAAAAATAAAAACTCGCACCGCACTTGGAGGCACATCTTTACTTAATCTGCTTTCGCAAAGCTCAGTACTGCAGCCCTCTGCTCCTCAGCTAGGGTGGCTTTGATTCCTCGTTGTGGCAGTTGTTTCCTTAGTCTGTCATCTACTTAATCCATGTCCTTTTGAATAAGTGTGTGGCTGACTCAAAATGTGCAGATAGACTCAGATGCGCTTTTAAAGTCTCTATTGTCTATAATTTTATACAGCTCCCCAACCCTTTTCCTGATCACAGTAAGAAAAATTAAGCTTTCCAGATAAATCTTTTTTTCTTTAGAGGGAGAGAGTGAAAGAAAAAGAGAATCAATTTTATTTTTCCATCTGGCCTTTGTTTCTCTGACTCTTAGTTGTGTACCTGGGGCTAGGCTTTGAACCCAGGTCCTTGCGCATGCCAGGCAAGTGCTCCAATGGCTGAGCAACTACTCCAGCCCCTATATCTCCCTTCTTATTTGACTTGTAAACTATTCGGCTCAATACATGTTTCCATACCACTAATTGCACATGATTGATCAATAGGAAAATTGTGCTATGGTTCAAATGTGTTCCCTGAAGTTTACAAGTTGGGAACTTAAGCCCCAGTAATAAAATAAGTGTTTTGGGCTGGGACTTCAGAGGTGACTAGACCAGGAGGTTTCTTTGCTCATGAATGGATTAATATCATCATTGAAGAGTACGCTAGTTACTGTAGAAGCAGGTTCCTAATAAAAAGGCTGAGTCGGGCTCCCTCCCTCTTACGCTGGCCCCCTTTCCCCTGACCTGTCTGCTTTCCTCCATGGAGGATGCGGCAGGAAGACCCTCACCAGACGCCAGCACCATGCTCTTGCACATCTCAGCCTTCAGAACCACAAGTCAAATAAATTAATATTAATGATAAATGACTCAGCCTTTGGTATTCTGTTATAGCAGGATGAAAAGGACTAAGACAGATGTCAGTATAATGCAGAAGTTGCTTTGTTCATATATGATTTCAGCTAAGCAAGGGAAGAATTAGCAAAAACCAAATTGCAAACCCCAGCAGGGAAAGAAAGTACCCTCAGATCAACAAAAGCACAGATAGAAGCCTTTGTGTTTTTCTTGAGAATTTTTTTGAGAGAGATAGGGACAATGAGAGAGAAAATTTTATTTAGTTTTTCACGTGGCTTTCATTGCTCTGACTCTTTGTTGTGTATGTGGTGCTGGGGTTTGAAACTGGGTTTTTGTGCATGCAAGGCAAACACCATAACCACTGAGCTACTGCTTTAGCCCCAGATAGCTTTTTTAAAAAAAAAAAAAAAGAGAGAGAGAGAGAGAGGGACAGCTTTATTTAGTTTTTCATGTGGCTTTTGTTGCTCTGACACTTTATTGTGTACGTGGTGCTGGGGTTCAAACCTGCATCCTATCACATGCCAGGCAAGTGCCGTAACCACTTAGCTCCATCCCCAGATAGAAGCTTTTTAATAAAATTTAAAATGGGTATCTAACAAAGAAATGCTTTATTTTTGTTTTTAAAAAAACACCTACACTGGGTTTCTTCCCCACCCCACTCTGGTGCCAGATGCTTTTGTCTCAGCACCACAAGCTCAAGTTTTTGCACAATTGGTTCTGATTATTTTTTCCTCTGAGACAGTTTTGAAGCCACTGTTCTGCCTCCCTGCCAGGGCAGTCCATAATAGCCCTGAGATACAGGTGAGGTATTGTTAAAGCTCTGGTTATTTGGTTATGTAGGTTTACAAGTGGTTTGGCCCTAAATTTATTTTTAGTGCAAACCTAGTTATTCTTGGACAATTTTATAAATGGAAAGGTTTTCCATTCAGAATTATAACAGAAAGGCCTACAGACTCATTCAGGTCAATATTCAATCAATTCCAAGTTTAAACTCTCCATAAGGGTGCTTCTGCCCTCTCAAAGTAATTTCTAACCTCTGCTCCACCATTCCCCAAATGGGTTGGAAATTCAAAGCACTGTTTGTATCCTAATGGCAGTGGGGATGGAAAGGGTCTCTGATTGTATTTGTTTCTCTGGGTCTTGTCCTTTGTTGATATGCCTGCTCCCATCTGGTCTCTAGCACTCTGGTATGGCACTGGGTGTTCCTTCCTGGTGTCTCTAGTCATTGTATAAGATAAAGGAAAACTATGGTGGTTCTTCTTCCTCAGGCGCCCTACAAGAAAGTCCACTACAAGCACACAGACTCTGCCATCTGGCCTCTTCAAAAGAGAGGCCTTCCTGAGGGCAGAGCTACCTACACCAGCTACCTGCACCAACCAGAGAGTCTCCATGTGGGAACATGAATGAACAATAAACAAGTACTCAGAACCCAAGGAAATCCAAAAGATAGGGGAACAGACCAAGATAAACAGCAACAAAGACCCCAGAGACCATGGGGGAGAGACAAACATTAGAAATGATTATCCCCAAAAATATTCAAGATATTACATCCTTGATATAAAAACATGCTGCCACAAAAAAAAAAAAAAAGGAACAATCCAAGAACAGCAAGTCCCAGTAGTGTTATCTCCCCTATCTGTCCCTAGATTTTGTTTGGTCCATGGGCTCTCAGCCCTATTCCATTCTTCCTCTGGAAAAGGCAACACTCCTGTTACACTGCTCAGCTGTGCAAGATGGAGCCCATGAGGGAGTCTATCCCGGGCCCATTGACCTGGAAACTTCCCCTCATAGTTTTTGCTCTTCTTTTCTGGCCATGTAAACAAGGGACATTAAAGACTTTTGCTACATCTTATCCTCCACCCTCCCAACATCTGGCTTCTCTTATGATTCTATGTACAGACCACCACAATTTATACTTCATATGTAAAGGAAATTAGTTGAAATCTGCATTGTGTCTCAACAGAGGCTGGTTTTTAAGATTATTATCTTGATAGTTTTAATGAAAGTCAAATTTGAGAGTCAAAACTGAAAACATAATAAATATATATATATATATATATATATATATATATATTATTTTCCCCCATTGTTCTAGGCTGTTTTCCCTTCAGCTGATTGCCAGTGATTTGGGTGGAGGAGCTGTGAGGCAATGAGGAATCAAAGGACTTGAGTTTAATATTAAATTTTTCATCAAGGTTTCACTTGATATCCAGAACTGGCCAAGTAGTGTGACCAGCGTAAAGCTCAGTGAGACTAAGAGCAGGATTGAGCTGACCTCTATAAAGGACACTGCTTTTGATCACCCTTATCATGTTTTGATTCATGAGGGCAAGTTAAACAAGGAGGTGTGGCAGACCTTCCATCCCCAGGGTCACACCTGGGCAGTCTTTTGAGACAAGTTTGCCCATCATATGCCCCCATCTATGGCTTCCATCACTGTGTGGCTATAATCTCTCTATTGTTTTATTTCTCCTATTATCTTACGCCTGTGAAGTTTTCTTGCGCGAAGAAGTTCCCTGCAACTGCCAAACACAGAAAACAAATGAAGCAATCTTTCCCAGCAGATGGCTGGGCCCCATGCCTCGCCACACTAGACATCTTGGCCAAGGAGCACCTGCTCCCTTCCAGAGAAAGGCCGACCGCATCACTGAAGGCAGCTGGCCAGTACGCTCTGCTCCCCACAGCGCCCGGCCTCCTACTGCCTTGGCTTCTCCCTCCCTTGGCAATGTGATAAAACGCTCCTGCTATCTTCTCTTCATATTCTTAATAAATTTCTGAAAGAGGGCTTTGATCTCCAGAAAGGACTACACAAATGGCAAACATGCTAAAATTCTCTATCCTGTGTACAAATTCCATTTTTTTACTACATTTACATGGTATCATGTGCTTGAGGTAAACACGGAGTACCCAAGAAAAGAGAATGGGAAGGATGGGGTGGAAGTTTACCCAGTCCTTGGAGCAAACCTGGAGCCTCTTTGTTCCATTTTTTAAATCAGCTTCTGTACTTAGTGCTTCACACTGCAGCCTGAATGATCATTTCAATGTGTAAATTCTGTCACATGCCATCCCTCTCCTCAAAACTGTTGATGACTTCTCATCAGACATACAACCTATCCGGTGGGCTATTGCATGGTTGTGTGACTAAGATAACAGTAAAACATTGTAGATTTCAAAAAGCTAGAAGAAAGGATTTTGAAAGTTTGTACCATAAAAAATGAATGAGGCAATAGATATTTTTAGCCTGATTTTACATTACATATTGTATACATGTATCAAAACATCATGTTACTCCATCCATATATATAATTTTATGGTTTTATATATCAGTTTTAAAATAGATTTTATTTCAAAAAATAGCATAACAGTGCTGGAACGGTGGCTCAGTGGTAACAGTGCTTGCCTGGCATGCGCGGGGACCTGAGTTCAAACCCCGGCACCACGTACACAACAAAGTCTCAGAGCAACAAAAGTCACATGAAAAACTAAATAAAATTGATTCTCTCACTGTCCCTCTCTCTTTATAAAAAAAAAAATAGCATAACATAACTAAACTCCTTACTCTAGTCTAGGAGACTATTTTCCAAGCCCATTCTTTCTCTGCCTTCATCTGTTCATGTGTGCATTGTCCACCGGCCTTCGGCTGCTCCCTGACCCACACTATTTGTTCCTGTCTCAGGGCCTCTGCCCTCGAGTTCGCCCCTTTCTGGAACACACTCCCTTCAAGACATCTTTGTTCATTCCTTAACATAGAGGAAGAATTTACCAAAACTTTCTTCATTCATGCAACTTTACAGTTCAATATTTTCACATCAACTGGAAGACAAAAGAAATACCTCATAGTTCCCCATGTTGAGTTTAGTCCAAACAACATAAGTATTTATGTCCTAAAAATTTAATAGCTACTTGAAGAAACTGATGTGCATAAATTGAAAGAAAATTGTACTTTCTTTCCTTTATAAATAACATAATCACTTATTGCATTTGTTTCCTAGGGCTACTTCCCAAGCTATTCCTATGGTAATAAATTACCCCAAACACCAGGCTTGAAACAAAAGAAATGCATTTTCGTAATCCTGGAGGCCAGAAGTCTGAAACCAAGGTGTCATTAGGGGATTGCTCCCTCCAGAGGCGCTGGAGAGCAAATCCATCCCAGGCCCTTCTATCTTATGCCAAGAAGGAGATCATCACAAGCCCTTGGTCTACGGACACATCACTCCAATCTCTGCCTCCGTCTTCATATCACCTACTCCTCTGCCTATCTCAGGGTCTAACTCCCTCCCTCTCTTTTATAAGGATATATGTGATTCTATTTGGGGTCCATCCACATAATTACTTCTTTTTCTATATAAGATAATATTTCCTTTTTGCCCTATGTGGGAATATCCACAAGTTCCAGGAATTAGGACGGGAATATGTCTTTGGGGGGACTATTCATTCTATTATTATTCAGACTACTGGAATATATGTGCTTGTTTGGCACAATACAACTCGTCCATCTTTGGGTCACATTTGATCCTGCCACCTACATGTCATCTTTTTTTTCTTTTTAACTTTAACCTTTTTACTTTTTCTTTTCTAACTTTTTATTAAGAAGTTATTGTATAATCATAAATGCATAGAAAGTACCAATATGGTATGCATTTGTTCTTAAACCAGAATTACCTCACATTGCCCATACCCCAGTGTCTTGATTCTTCTATATTTTATCCCTACAAGCGATATAAATGTTTAAAAAACCAAGAAGAGAATCTAATCAGCACTTGCTTGCTACACCATCAATAACCAAACACAAAGGAATGGAGCTGGTCTTCTATGGACTAAGACCTCCTAAAGTTGTTCTTGTTGAGTCTTTTAGTCAGCATCGAAAAAGCTGTCTCAAACACCTTCTGTTTACCCTGCTTTATTTTTAGTGGCACTAAACGCCTCTTCTGTTACATTATAAAGTTATCGTCTACTTCTTTACTATCATGTGAGCTCCATGAGCACAAGACTTTGTCTTTTATGTACTCAGTCCTTGAAATGTTGCCTGGCACAGAAGAAACACTGCTGGAGGATGAAGAAACACTAGAAAAGGAGGCCTGGGGTCCACACATCCGAACATATCAAATAACAGGTGCTAGGTCTTCTCCATGTGCTTCTCGGATATATATTTTCTGACTTTATTCATTTACATCTTTAAAAAGTACGTCATCCTGGAGTGCAAAGCCTGTTTAAGTTCTTCAACAATATAAAATCTATTTCTCTTAACTATAAATATAGGACACTGATTAATTTCATAGTAATGGAGTAAAAATGTAAGAACAGTGACTTACAGTTACCCTGATGATTTTGTGACATTATAGGAATGAAATTTGGGACCCAGTGAAAGAACAGCTGGAAGCTCATCTTACAGGAGAAAAACAGGGAGACGGCTATTTCTGTGAAGGTGAGAGACTCTGGCCGATTTCCCCCAGAGCCTTCCTTCTCTGTACCTAAATGTGGTTTCCCTCCCAAGAGGGGCTCAACTACCAGAGAGATTGGTCCTGAAATTCAGATTTTCATGTCCTTTCAAGCTAAAGAGTTCTTTATACACTTTTTAAAAACTAATAAACATCTTGCATTATCTTAATTTTAACAGATGATTTCATTCATTCCAAATAGAAAAAAAAATTGCCCATTTTTTGGTTAGCCTTGATTTCACCAATAGAGATGAGTCCTCAAGTTAGGGACTGGCAGGCTTTCTAACTCACCTTTGATTATTTTTGTCCATATTCCCTTAAAATGACAGGGGAAAAATGAACAAAATAAATTAATCAGTGACAAAATGAAACCAAAATGGGTTTCACCTTGACACTGAACTCTGTAAGCCCAAGGACTCAACTGCAACAAGAGTGCATCCTCTGCCTAACAAGGAAGGATGGTTACTTGGCAAGGGTGCTGGGACCTGAGAGAAAAGTCAAGTTTGGGGTGGACTTGGACCTTCAAGAGAGACAACAATGAAAAAAGGAGAGGCAGCTGGGTAGTACAACAGACTAAAGTACTCCATACCCAGAGTCCAGCCGCCCATTCAGGTGCCCCACAAGGAAGTTTACTACAACTACACGGACTCTGCCATCTGGCCTCTTCAAAAGAGAGGCCTTCCTGAGGGCAGAGCTACCTACACCAGCTACCTGCACCAACCAGAGAGTCTCCATGTGGGAACATGAATGAACAATAAACAAGTACCCAGAACCCAAGGAAATCCAAAAGATAGGGGAACAGACCAAGATAAACAGCAACAAAGACCCCAGAGACCATGGGGGAGACAGACATGAGAAATGATTACTATCCCCAAAAATATTCAAGAAGACACTGCATCCTTGATGTAAAGATAGGCTGCCACACAAAAAAGGAACAATCCAAGAACAAAGAGGATTAGAACGATAATGACCAGTTTCAAATAAAGCAACAGATAATGAACTAAAGTAGCCGCAGATAGGGGGCCAGATATGTGAAGTAGAGGTAAAGAAATCCTCCAGAATGGAGCACAGAAAGATGTAAAAATGGAAAGTATGAGAGAAAGAAGGCAAGAGAAATTTTGGAAGTTCAATATTCATTTGGTAAGTTACTAAAACAAAATATATATACATAAAAGGGAAAATAAATATACAAAAAAAGGAGTTTTGCCTGAGTTCCAAAAGTCAGGATCTGAGGATCTGCATAACTAGCCATCTCCTACTGAAATTCCAAGGCAGACAAACTACAGATCTGAGAAACTTTCAAAACAGGAAAGAAAACAGGCCAACCCGAAAGGAAGGAGCCACAGTCAATGTAAAAATAAGGAACAAAGACCAGAGAGAAATGTTCTCCTGAATCTTTCATATATAGCCAAATTATGAACCAAGCATGAAAATTAAAAAAAAAAAGTTTTCAGTGGAGAATATCACAGTTTAAAACCCATGTTCCCTACTTAAAAATACTCAAAATTGTATACCAGCAAAAGGAAAAACACCTCACAAAGGAATGACATAGAATGAGGAATAAAAGCAATTCTGATACAGAAACAGGGAAGACAGTAAGATGTAAAACACAAAGAATTCCCTAACTTGCCCAACTTTGAAGATTTTATTTCAAATAGCAAACATCTAATTTGTTTCACCTGCATCTAATTTTTCTACTTAATTTTGAACTGCATAATAGTTATATAATAGTGTTAATTATTTTTCTTTAGACTCAGTCTACATATAGACTAGAAATGATTTAATTATAAATACTGAAATGCATAAAGAACCTAAATGTTATAATGTATAATAGTAAAATAAATAGCGTATAATAATAAGAATAAAGTCTGAGCTTTCCAGCAGAGTTCCAAGTAGCTAGTACACTGTCCCATGAACTCCACTATTAGGTGTTATATTGGATTTAGGCATTGGCTGAATGGACAATGATCTGGAAGAGCAATATCAAATTGATACTTAAAGGGTTAAGGATTTAGCATAAATTGGTCAATCAGATTATCTAGTGAGTGATAAGGCTGTACAAATTTGGAGCTTTGATTTGAAGACCAATGGGACAGTAAAAGGGAGCAGCCAGTCTTGAATGGACACCCTATTGGGATACCATTGAGTCATTCAACATCTAACAGGAAGAAAAGCAGGGAAGAAGTTACTGTTTTCACAATATTGCTTTGGGCCAGCCCTGACCCTAAACCCTGATGAAGCTAAGCTCCTATTTGAGGTTTAAATATCACATTTTACATGATTTCACAAGAACATGTGCTATGCAGATCTCTAGTATAAAGCTTTATCCAGTCACACTCAGAAAGTAGGGCAAAAGTAATCAGTCTATTTAGGCACAGGAGGATCCATAGAGACCAGAGGCAGCAATGTTTTGTAAACATCAAAGCTGACCTAAAAACACATTTAACAATGAATCTTTTGTAAGAATAAGGACTATCAGAGGTACTGCATGCAGTATCGAAATACTGTTCACCCAGTGTCAGGTAATTGCTGTAAATGCCCTGAAGAAGAATGCTATTTACTGGCCTGTTCGTATGTTGGTTTTAGGTATAATTGTGTAAGGTTGTTTGCATAGAATTCTTTATAGTTTATAGCTTTTATTCTTTCAGAATTCATTTCAGCTGTGTAGCACACAATGCCTTAGTGTGTACAAACAGCTAGATTCGTCTGAGGGTGCCACTCAGCACAAAAAAAAAATGGGTGACAGACAAGAGCATAACGGAGATAACGGGATCTCTGGAATGAGAAAATATGCTAATAAATGGACTGAAATGTTCAACTCCATATATAACCTAAAGCATCAGAAAAAGCAATTGTTGACAAAGCTTGATTTTGTGGTCTTAGCAAAAACTACACATTGACTTAATGGGTGAGGAAAGAAAGAAGAACCTTGCTACCAAATGCAAACAAAAAGGAGACTTTCCCTGAGCCATCAATGAGGTGACAACCCAGGAAGGGCCAGGTGGCTGCCTCAGCCCTCTCAGCCTCCATCCAGTCCTCTCAGGCCTCCTCCCATGGGCCTGTGATGACATTCTTGCAGTCCTTCACAGTTGCCCCTGAGGCTCATTATGACCCTGCTTTCTTTGCTACAGTCAACTTACTCTGAAAACTCTCTAGCCCAGCTAGTCTAAGAATTTCTTAATATAAATCTCTAAGAGACTAGGATATCTTGATTGGCCAACCCAATCAGTGTGACATAACTCAAGTTGTGAACTTTTATGCCTCTGTTTTTCCTATTTCCTTTGATTTTTCATTTTGAACACAAACAGGACATTTTGCTATTAGCCTACCACCTGTACAACAAGAATGACAAGAGTTTTTAAATTTGCTATTATTAGTCTAATATTTTCTCAAGTATCTCTGACTCTTTCCTTCAACAATAGCTCCCTGAATAGGGTCTGAATTTCTATATTATCTTTATTGAACAATTCACCACTTACCAATGCCAGTATTTCATGAGAACTTGAGAGGCCTGCTAATTACAGATCTAGAGCATTCATTAAACCATTCTGAAACATGACAAGCACCACTCTATAACATAAAATAAAGTACAGTGCATACATGCAGACCTGCTTATTTAGTGGTAATATGGATTTTAGTGTGCACTTGTCATCCACTTTAGGTTCTTGTTATTGTCCTGCTCGCCCTAATTCAGTGATGTATCATCTTCCTGCATTTGTCTAAATCAGTTCAGCAGTAGATAAATCAAAGCTTTTCTTGCCCTTGCCCTTCCAAGCTGTTCAAATCATCCATCTGATTATGGAAAAAAGGAAATACTCACTTGCTTGAGAGAAGAAAATATCTGCATTAACTCTACAGCAAGCCATTTCTGCCTCAGTGTGTGCAAATGCATGTCGGGTGTGTGTGTGCCCACAAGCACCTGCTCTGAAGCATACACCCTGACCAAACGCACCTTGGAGCACATTCCGAAAGAAAAACATCAAAGCCACAAAACGTTGCTCATTTTTTTCCTTTTAGAAAAAGGCCAGTTTCAGTTTTCTTCTTAAAAGAGAGTATATATCCAATATTTCAAAAGCCGTATAAGATCCTATTTTTATATCCTTGTGAGCTGTAGGAGCTGAAAATTAATTGCTTCTTTAACTGGCAAATCCTTTGTCAGACAATGTGCCCCGGAATTCAGAAGCATAATACATTTTTCTCTTTGTGGTTCAACAGAGGGAGAATCGTACACCAGGAAAGACCTCCTGGGTAGACCTAAAGAATGCAGCACTCCCTCTTGCCCCTTTCATTTCCTTTCTTCAACCCACACGCAATTTTTGAAATTTTATTTTACCTTTTTTTTTTGTCTTTTGAGATTTTATCTCTTCTTCTAGGAAGCATGTTATTGGAAAAGAAAAATTGTAAAGCACAAGGGATATGACTGTGACAGGGAGACTAAAGAGCACTCACAGTTTCTACCGTGACTTTCAATGGCCCTCGGGAGGCTGCCCCAAGACACAGATACCTGCTCCATTTCTAACGCCTCTCTCAGGACACTGGCTATGTCAGTGCTTCATTGTGTGCATTATTTGCACCGCTGCTCTTACAGTAATGGCTGGCATGTCTTTCACATTCTGCAGAGAAGCATGCAAAACTCCTTTCTTTCCCAGAAACAACAAAGTAAATGGATGAGAGTCTTCCCAAGTTCTAGAGGGGATCAAAACACACTTCTCTGAACTGGTGTTTCTGTATGCCTAGTATTGAATCCAAATGGAGCTCTGTTAACTTTCTGGTATGATTTTGAATTTCTCTGGCGGCAAAAGGGAACAGAATGTAGCTTTACATTCAAGTATTTCCATTTATAATTTTATTAAAAATAACACTTCTTTTCCACACCCTGACCATTTTTTATTTTTAATACAATCACTCATTCTTTTATCTATGAACTTAACTTTTTCAAGTGAGTTGATAAAAGTGATGTCATGCAATTTCTCTAATGTTTTCACACAATGTATCTGTGCTGGGCATACACACATACGCACAAACACGTGCACCCACACTGGTTTGGGAAGGCCTTATTGATTATGTGTGCTTTCATCAATATCACTTGGCTCATTGCTTCTGTTAATTCCCTTTGTATACTAATCATGTTTTCTCTTTTTTTTTTTTTGTCCTAGAAATTGCAACCTAATATTTCATCAGCCATCACACAGAGGAGAGAAAACCTGGGTGATCCTGGAGGTTCATTTCTTCCTTAGATTTGGTAGCTTAGAAAGAGAGTTGACTTAACAGATCTGAGTGAGAAGAATAGAATAACAAGCTAAAAGGAGTCACTGGGAGCTGGAGGCTTCCATTTCCAGACAAAGCCACTTCCCTGCTCAAGGAGCCGCTGAGGTCTTACAAGGGCATAGGTGTAGCCTGCCCATCACATGTGTGGCATCACAGGCCCAGGGTTCCTCTCGTGGACCCCTGGCCATGGTGCCCACAGTGTAGCTACACTCAGCATAAGCCATGGGATTGCAAGGTTTGGGGGGATTATGTGCACTTCTCTGCCTGCAATTTTTCCTCATTAGAATTGATTGCATCTTCATCATCAGTAGATCTGGTAATGTGCTTCCTATTTTTTCTTGCAAACTCCAATCTCCAGTTGGTGCACCTTTACCTGACTCCTTATGAAGCATCCTCATGCTCTGGAGCAAGGGTTAATAAACCATAAGGTACAAGTTTCTCAGGCTAGTCAAGGCAAACATGTTAATAATAGTATTAAGGCAATATTACACAATAACCTTGTTTATGATTCAGATCATTTTCTGGTGACATCCCTCACAAGGATACCCTCAAGGCAAGCCCTATTTTTAGAAGAATTGGGGTGATTCTGAACACAAGACTAAATAAGTGAAGAGCATACACTTTTTTCTACCATCATTATGTACAGATTAAGAACATTTACCTTTGGCTACCCAAATTTTACCCTTGTTCTTCCCCTCCTGGTTGGCTTGTTCTCTTGACTTAGGGAATGTATATGTGTGTTAGAGGTAGGGTGGGAAGATAGAATATTTTAGCAATGATTCTAAGTTATTTTAAATTCTCAAAACAAGTATTTAGAATAGTTACCAGTTACTGCCTATTGGATCTAAAAATAAATACTCAACCGGGAATATTTCAAATAATCAGGCAGAACAGAAAGACACCAAGTTATTAGGCACTCTCCTTAATACCACAACCCCAATTTAAAAATGGCAACTAGAGGTGTCAAACAGACATAAAAATTAAGTAATGGTCTGTGCTTTAAAAAAATTAAATAAAGATATCAGCAACTCACCAAATATTTTATATACTAAAGGGAATTTAAGGAAATGGAATTCCTTATTCTTTATACGTTTCAATGAAATCTTACAGCAGCACATGTTCCACACAATTTAGTTGGAGATCTCAGAGGATTCGGAAATATAATCATGGGAAGAGTGCTGTTCCAGAATAAAGTCTCAACAAGCAGTGAAGAGAAAATAAATGGATTACAACAAGCATACTAAAAAGGAAAAATAATGTTAGATAAGTTTTCCCCAAGAAACTAGTGATAAAGGAATAGATTGTACTGTGTTTCATTAGTCTGCTTTGTTTTTTATTTCTAAATAATATGTTCAGCTAAAAAAAAGATACCATGGAATAGAATTATTTGGCAATTTATTTCAGAAGAGCTTAGTCTGTTCAAATAACAATAGTATATTTCAGGTCTTCAGATTGACTTACTAAGAAATTTGGGCTATAGAAAGGAGAAGCATGGACAAAGGTCATGGTACATTAGTAATCCTTTGTAAGTAGCAAGTATTTCTAATGGGAAAATAATTTAATTAACATAAAAGCACTGAACAATTAGTGGTTCTTATCTGGCTTAGGACCCATGAACTCAATCATCAGTAGTCATCCCTTTAACTTGAGTTTAAATTTTAGAAACTTTAGAAACTATTCAATTTTTTTTAAAGTTTAGAGAACAAGATCAATTGTGTACAATCAGAATATGTCATCACTAGCAGGAGTCTAATTGACTACACGCTCCAGAGAGGAATGGGAGCTTCAGCATTTACAGAGCTTGCACATGGAGGACAAAGCTTTCCCCACCCACCCTACCAGCATGTTTCACTGCTGCATGTTACAGATGAATTGTGGTCCTGATACCTGCCAAACGATGGAGCCTCCAGTGAGGGCTGGGAAAACGGGCAAACAGGGGTAGAATTTATTTTCCCTTTGCAGAGTGGAGTTTTAAAAGGCAAGTGTGACAGGCTCAAAAAAATCTGTACTAATGCACACCACTGTAGTTCCCAGTCACCTCTTTAAAGGCAATTGAAGCACCTTCAGGACCTCTGCTGGACCCTGACTCAGAAGCCATGGTTGGATGGCAAGAGCAAATGGAGGTAGTCAGGGGGTGGGGGCGCAAAGAAGAGGGAAATATTTCTACATCCACTAACAAAGAAAAATGGTGTTAATGTCATCACCATACCATATATCAGAGTATCTCAGGCCACAGTGAAGATTTTGGTGTCCTCCTCAAAGCATCAGGTAGCCACTAAAAGATTTATGTAATGAATCTATCTCACTGATGATTTATTGAGCGTGAAAAATAGTCAGATCCTTGAAAGGACAAAGTGTATCCACAGATGTGCCCCTGGAACTCTGCCATGGGTAGGAATGGCCAAGAAGCCCAGGTTTCTGTCCCTTTAGGCAGCATGACATGTGCTGCTCGTGCAAGATAACATGCCCACAATAGATGTTAGCAAATCTATCAGCCTCCAGAAATGGAACCAGAGGAACAAAGTCCATCTGATGTCATTGCCATGCAGATTCAGAAAATCAGACACCACCACAATGATAGCCACCAGGACACTTTAGAAGCCAATCTGCATCAAGACAACATGACAAGGCACATCGCAGAGTAGGCAGGATGCCCACCAGGGTCTTTCTGGCTGAGCCTTTCCCCACTCTGGCACTTTTTGAAACACAACATGGACAGGATCTTCTCAGACCCTCTTCAAATCTGCCTCCCCCATTTCACTCATGGACCGGAAACAGAACATTTTGTAAAAATGAAACACCATTTTTCTGAAAAATGAAAGAAACAGGAAAACAAAATTTTTAAATCATAGGGCATCTTCTTTCAGAAGATGCCCTAATAATTTTGTAGCAAAGTTGCTCTTTTTTAATTGTCATGATTTCTTATGCAATTCATATGTTTGGATCAGAAATATAACTACTGTTTCATTTTAGCTTAGCAATACACACTTTCCTGATTGTACTTCCCTTTACATTCACTATAAAATCTGCCTTTGAAGGTATTTTTAACTGACATGAAATAATCATACATTCTCATGGAATACAGTATAATATTTTGACACATTATATTATATGCAATGACCAAATTGGGGCAATTAGCACATCACCTCAAATATTTACCATTTCTTTGTGCCAGGAACATTCAAAACATACCTTCTAGCTATCTTGAAATATACAATGAACTATTGTTACTCGGCTTGCTATACAGCTCCAGAATTTCATCTTCCCATCTGGGTATTTGTATACCCATTAGCTCCATCCATCTCTATCCCTCCTTCCCACTACCCTTCCCATCTCCTAACTCTACTTCCACAAGACCACCATTTTAGCTTCCACATGTGAGGACATGTGATATCTGTCTTTCTGCACCCAGATGACTATTTAATAAAATGTCCTGCAGTTCCTTCCATGTTGGAATTTAATTCTTGTTAGTGATTAAGCAGTTTTCCATTATGTATGAATACCACATTTTCTTTATCCATCCAACCATCAATAGACACCTAGGTGGATTCCATTTCTTGGCTATTGTAAGCACTGCTACCATGAACGAGAGTGCAGATGTCTCTTCTACATTCTGAGTTTACTTCCTTTGGATATGTACCCAGAAGTGGGATTGCCAGGTCACATGGTGGCTCTGTTTTCAGAGGATGTTTTTTATTAATATCTAGAAAAATTACCTTTTCCAAAATACTACTTCATGCGTGTGATATGTACTTTTGAAATAATTACCAAAGGCCAGGGCAGCAGCTTAAGCACAGGTAGGTACTGAGCAACAAAGACTCTCCCTCACCACACCTGAGTCAGGGTCCTCCGAGTCTTCAGCTAGACTAGCACCAGCTTTAGTGCCATCCAGTTTCAACAAAAATTCTACTGGTCTATTTAGAAAAATCCCTTTTCTTTGACATATGATCGAATTCGCTGGGCACAGTGGCACATATCTGAAATCATAGCGACTCTGGAGACTGAAGCAGGAGGATCACAAGCTCAAAGCCAACAACTTAGTGAGACCCTGTCTCAAAATAAAAATAAAAAAAGGGCTGGCAATGTTTCTCAGTGGTTAAGCACCCCTAGGTTCAATCTCTAGTCCCTGGTGCATGTGTGCATGTGTTTGTGTGTCTGTATAAAATCAAATTCTTCATGCCCTATCCTTCAATATTTGATCATCATGGCCCTCCTCCAGCTAGACTCCTGTCCAATCAATTCAGCCCAAAGACTCCTCTACCCTAATAATGCTCCCTCTTCGGAATTTTTCAATCCACTGACCCCTACCCTCCCTGGTCCTTGTTGACTTTGGAGTTGAGCCCCATCTCTCTCCCCAGCTGTAAACCCCCATAGCAGTAGTCTTTCAAGTGTCATGGATGTTGTTTTAACTTTAACACCAGGACACTTTAAAATTCATACAGAATTGGTAGAGAGTGTTCAGGGAGAAAAATCTTCACCCTTACTGCCAATCAGGAAGAGTCATCACACATGTACCAAAAGTGTGGTTGAATTTCAACTAGATGCCATCTCTGTGGTGGGAGTGAACACTGTCATGAGAGTAGGCTCTGGTGACCACCACTGCCTCCAGGGTTGGAGTGAGGGTATAGAGGTCTACCAGCACTGTGGCTCCGCTGGCTCTACAGCCACACCAGCTGCCTAGCATGGAACAGGCATGACAGAACCTCTCTCTGGAAACACTCTGTTTAAAACCAGTCTAACTCTGCTTGAAGAAACGTCACGGGGTGCACAGCCACTCTGGAAAGCCATTTGGCCTTTTCTCATAAAGTCAAACATATACTTAGCACTTCACCCAGCAATTCCATTCCCAGGAACTGACCCACATGTTAGTCTTCTATGACTGCTTACAGATTATCACAAATTTAGAAGCTTAAACCACCTGATTGTATTATATTACAGTTCAAAAATCAGAAGTTCAACACAGTCAACTTTCTCTGGGCTAAAATCACAGTATAAGGGTTTCATTCTTTTCTGGGTTAATAGAGAAAAAACCCACTCTCTTGCTTTTCCTAGCTTCTAGAGAATGCCTTTCTATATTCCTTGACTTTTATATCTTCAAATCTGGCAACAGTGAGTCAAGTCCTTCTCAAGCTACCATCCCTCAGGTTCTCAACAATAGCCAGGAAGGACCTCTGCTTTGAATAACTTATGTGATTTGATCAGAGCCATCTAGAATGTCCCAAGTAGAATCTCTTTTTTCAGCTCAGTTCATGAGCAATATTGATTCCTTCTGCAACCTTAACTCATTTTTACCATACAACGGAACTTATCCACAATTTCCTAGATTAGGGAATGGGCATTAGCGGGGAAAGGAGGATTACTGTTCTGCCACAACCTAAGAGATATCAGTATACATGTCCACTCAAAGACTTACATTCAAATATTCACAGCAGCACAGCAGAGCACCTTCATTCAAAATAGCCAATTACTGGAAATTATCCAGACGTCCATGAAATAGTGACTGAGTTAAAAAAAAAAATGTGGTACATCCACACCAGTGAATACTACTCAGCAATGAAAATGAACAAACCACCAATGCACACAACATGAATAACTTTCCATTGAATTGTGCCAAGTGAAAGAAACTGGAAGCAAAAGACTATGAACTGCATAACTGATTCACATGGAAAATGCCAGGGAAAACCAGAGTGTGCTGACAGAAACCAGATCATAGGTTGCCAGGAGGAGGAAGAGGGAACTTACTGCAAAGGGATGAGGAGGGCATGATGTATATCATGATGTTGTGAGGGTTGACACAATTATATGTGTCACACTCATCAAACCATGCCTTTAAAACCAGTGAATTTTATGTCAGTGAAGAAAATCTTAAAAATTCATAAAATATATAAGTTAAATTACATCTATAGATAAAGTATAAGAAAATGTGGTTTTTAAAAATTCAGTAAAGAGATAATCACATCTTTCTAGTAAGATTGAGGACAATTAGGACAATTATGAGGTTTATGAAAAACTACGCACTTCAAAAGACATATTCAGGAAAGGAGGGGCTAGGGCAGTGGCTCAGGGATTACAGCACTTGCCTGGCATACATGAGGACGCGAGTTTGAACCCCAACACCATGTACATGACAAAACGTCACAGCAACAAAAGCCACATGAAAAACAAAAAATTGATTCATTCTCTCTCTCTCACTGTCCCTCTCTTCAAAAAAAAACATGCTAGAAACTGATATTTTCTGCAATAAATTTTCAAAACAAAATCAAAATAATATACGATTTTTATTCTCACATAGACACACTGAACCTATGAAATCTAAAGGCACTCATCCAAAAAGGAGGGCTCTAAGCCACTGAAGAAACCAAAATCTACCAAAAATCTCATAGAAACCAAAATCCACCAGCAAGACAGTTCCCCCCAATGAGCTACTGTTGTTTATCATTTACCTTCCTGACAACTGACTCCCTGGGTCACCCACACACTCCACAGAAACTGTCTCCTATGGTCACCACTCTGTCCTCAGTACCCAGCACAGAGCCTTGCTTTTGGCAGGAACTGTATAATACTACATAATTTAAGGACATTTTTAAAATTATAAAAAATGAAATTAATTATTCCACAACATAGAATAATACACAATGAAGAAAGCACCAGCCCCTCCATATTAAGTCAGTATTACTTGTAAGGAATTAGAGAAAGAAAACAAAAACCAGCTCCTTAACATTTCTCAGGCAGACCTTTGCGACCCTTTCAAACAAACGGCCAGCACCTTCTACACGTCGGCTTTTTGAAGTTAACTAACATGATCACAAGGTTCCCCCCCATTGTCAAGTACACTCATCTGCCTGAGTGGGGTCACAGACCCCTACTCCTTGCTGGCCACAAGGCAATCTTGGAGACCATCTTTCATTGTTCTCAGGTGTAAAAAAGCGTGAGCACAAAGAGGGAGCCTGGCATGGTACTGGACTGGAGCCTCCTGCCACCAGTAATGCTGCTGGGATGGAAGAGCTCGCTTCATTTTCTACACAAAAGTAGCCATTAAGGCAATACTTCTAAAAATTTTTCCTAAGGAAAATGCTTAGAATATTACATTAAATTTTTAGGAAGCACGGAATAAAAATACACAAAAATACTGGGAGAAAATTAACCACATAGTTAATCGTTGTTATTTCTAAATGCTAGAATTGGGCCATTTAAATTTTTTTCTTTATAATTTTTAGTGTTTTTATTATTTTTTAAATGTTTTTGAGGAAAGAAAATGGAAAATAAAATATGGGAGTTCTATATGACATGTGATTTTCAAAAGAACACCAATACTTTTGCCTTTTTTAATATTGAGCACCAGCTATATACAAACATTGCAATCACAGTTTAAGGGAGACCACAAATACATACTTATATCTATAGCAATAGGTCAAAGGTAGTAAGAGCACAGATGATACCCCTTAGAAATTTTGAAGGGTTATGTGTGTATGTGTGTGTGTATGTGTGTGTGTGTGTGTGTGTGTGTGTGTATACATAATCATATGGAAAAGTATATATATGGAAGACCCTTTTAGAAATTTTGAGGGGGATAAACTATGTATTCATTTGAAATATTCTTTTATAAGAATTTCCATTTGTTGGATATATAGTATCAGTGCCTTTGCCATGAGATCACTAGCAGGTAGTTGAGTAATCTTGCCAATACACACTATCCCCATTGACCACACTCCAAAGGATTTGGAAGGACTTGAAATCCTACACTAACATCAGATAAAAAACAGGTGCTTAACTCAATGCCAGGGAGGCCACCCAGAAGATAAAATAACGGGCTATGAAAACATGAATAGTTGATAAAGAAGATCTGTCTTATTGTCTCAGATAGGGTATTTATCCTACAATTACAGATTAGGAGGTGAAAAAGTGGAGAAAGATCCCACTGTTATCTAAAGACTTTTTCCAAATATTTAGTGTTCCCCAGGAGTAAGCTTTTGTTTGGAAGACAGCAAAGTTTGTGCAGCACGCTGGGTCTGTCATTAAACATTTGCCTGACGATCTGAGTGTTAACACCAGTGACAGGGGTTCCTAAACATGTCACATTTCCTCTGACTGTCACGAAGAATTATAGCTTCTGTGACTCGCACTGCAATAGCAGCTATTTGTGATATTTTAACCTAATGTACAGCCCCAGAGGAGAGGCAACAGAAACAATAAAACATCTGCCAGGGACTCACTTGAAGGAAGGGATTCTGCATGTTATGAGGATTCCAAATTAAAGAGCAAAATCTTGTGTCAACTACAAAGGGATCTGCGTTCATTAACTCCCCTGTAATTTATGTGCTGGTGATCTCCACGTCCCAAAAGGGGAAATTCTAAGCCACCTATGTTGGCTTTATTTGGCAACAGCATAGGCAAAGCCCAACAATGTAAAGAAGCGTAATTTTGTTTTTCTACCTTTATGAGCTGGAACGGAGGAGGGAGCACACTAAGATCAAATACAAAGGAATCGTTTTAATGAGAGTCTTATTCTTCTGTGTAGATTCTTGCCATGGCTTGGTTTTGTTTCATTGCAGGAAAGGAGAGTGGCAGGGGAATTGGCTGCTTTGTTTCTTAATGAGAAACCCAGTGTCAAAACGATCGTCAGGATGTCTCCTTTCGTCCCGGAAAGCCTATCAGAGTGGAATGTTCACGCCAGGCTCAGGAGCAACGAGCACCAGCTTTGTAAAGACCAAGTCTACTAAACAAAATAAACCATGTCATTTCATGCTAATTCAAAGACTCATTCCAACTGCAGTGTGGCAAGGAAGCCAAGAACTGAACTGTAACCCAAACATAAACACGTCGCATTGCCAGGGAATGGTATTGCAACCTCCGTTACACACAGCTTTCAAAATGCTTGAAGCATTGATGAATACATCGTCTTGAAAAGAGTTCAGACATATGCAGCATTAAGCCTACAAATATATCTTTCCTACCAAAATAATTCCACTTGCTTTGACTGTGAATGGGGAAATGGAGCATTTGAGTCCAGGCACGTGACTGGGGTCTCATTGTAATTCGCTCGCACGTAGCACTACACCTAGTTACTATAATCTCCATGGAGAGAGCATCGTTGGCTCCACTTTTCTCCCTTTTAGAAAAGAGCCCTACTACTCTAGAGTCTCACCCTTCAGGAGTGGGAGACACACTGGAAACCTCTGTAGGGTGTCTGCACAAGGTTCAGTGATAGACACCAGTGTGTGCACCTTACAAACTCATTTTTGGAGAGGAGGAGAGGTGATACCCTCTCATAGAAAGAAGCATGTGCCCAGGAAGGCACAGCACAATCCAGAGGCTGTGGAACACAGTGAATTAGTACCTGATATCATTTACAAAAATAAGCTGCCCCTAAAAGAAGTATTGGACAGACAGGGGCTAGCATAACAACGGTGTTTCTTCATAGAGGCCCCAAACACTTGTCAATGCCCCATTTGAAGTGTTCAGTTTGCAACAGTTTCAAACTGGGCTGAACTCCAGACCTAGTTAAGTGTAGGCCTAGACAAGTGGAGCTGCTTTCAAGCCCCAGGTGGACTCAAGAAGGCAGTGGGGACTGCAGCCAGGGCCCTGGGAACTGAGGAAGCCATTCAGGGCTGCCCAGGCAGTGAGAATGGGCATTGCAACTGTCTGTCCAGATACTTGCCTGTTCTCAGCTATACGTCCAACTGTGCTCTGAAGCCCAGACTGGAGCTGCACACTGGCTTCCTGTGAGGCCTTGACAGAGTGAACAGGTAGGGGGCAGGAAAAAGGACTTCCTTCCCAGGTGTCCTGTTCCTGCCACATCACTGCAGCAGTTGTGGACTCCAGCAGCTTGTGGCCACTGCCCCCTGCTTCTTGGGACACTCTCAGGCCGGACAGCACATCCAAAGTCTGAACCCCAACTGGGTTAGGCTCACATTCCAAGCTCCCAGTTCTACATCTTTCGTTTCTTTTCACTCAGTACTCAGGGCGGAAACTACTTCCTGTTGCTATCTCAGTGTATTGTTTTTGCTTTCAATCCACTAATATCTATGTGACAAATTCTCAGTATTAAATCCCAACTGCAATTCCTTATACCACATAAGGTACTCTATTTTCCTGGCTGGAGCCTCACCTGTCCAGTGAAGCTTGATAGGAGGTGAGGTTTTGGAGGAGAGAAGACAGACGTAAGGAATTCTGGGTTTACAGAGAGATCTAAGTTGTCCACTTGTTGAAAGATCAGATAGAAAAGAGGATCTAGCCATGTAGTGTCCAATGGGCTGATCTTTAAAATATGTCTAGTGTGACTGAGGGACTGAATGTAGTGCTTTCATTTTATAATTTAGTTATTGAAAAACTGATAAATGTATATGAAACAACTTAAATAACTGGGTCTACTTATTTTAGCTGTTTTTTTAACTCTAAATAAGATCAGTTATCACTGCTAAGAAATTACCATATGAATCAAGTTATGAAAGGGAGGGTTCTGGATAAAATTCTGCTGAAATTTATATTTTGGATTTTAAAAAATCTTAATTTTTAAATGTTTCTTATATTGAAATGATGCTATTTTGGATATACTGTGTTAAATTGAATGTAATTTAAATTAGTGTTAATTTTTTTTAACTTTTTTAATGTAGCTATTAGAAATTTTAAAATTATAGCTGTAGGGGCTGGAGCAGTGGCTCACCAGTTAGTGTGCTTGCCTGACGTGCATGAGGACCTGGGATCAGCCTCGGTATCACATACACAACTAAGTGTCAGAGAAACAAAGGCGAGATGAAAAAATAAGTAAAATTGATTCTCTATTTCTCTCTCACTCTCTCTCTCTTTAAAACAAAAAGAAATGTTTAAAAAAATTACATCTGTGGCTTGTACTTGTGTTGGAAAGTGTTGCTCTGGGTCCTGTTTTTCATACGCAATGTCCAAGTTTTTCATTCAAACACACTGTATTAGTTACTGATCACTTGTTAGCATGTAACAAAAAAACAACTCCAGATAGCTTTATAAAAACAAATTCTGGGCTGGAGTGGTGGCTCAGTGGTTATGGCACTTGCCTGGCAGGCACAAGTACCCAGGTTCAAACCCCAGCACTATGTACACAATGGAGTGTTGGAGCAATGAAAGCCACACACACACACACCAAAAAAAAAACCTAAATAAAATTGATTCTCTTTTGCTGTCCCTCTACTATAGTCATGTATATAAAAAATATTCTTCACAGGTATAAGAATTATGTCACTGTACTTGGATATTTTCAGAAAAATATAGGTTAGGTCCAAGAAAGAGAGGCATGGGATCTGGGGAACAGAAGGAGGGAGGTAGGAGGGTGACGGGGAGGGTATTGACCAAACTGTATTGCTGTACTGTGTGCATCTGTATGTGACAACAAATCTCATCATTATATACAACTGCAATGCACCAATAACAAAAGGAAAAAATATAAATAAAAACACATTATAGGATCCATACACATAGCAAAAGCAAGCAGAAATGAAACTGAAGAACACAAAAATAAAAAATAGTAGCCTGAATTTGTCACCAAAGGACACAACCTTTGTATGTATACTAACTTCCCCAGCATGTTGTAGTTTGGGCAGATGGCAAGTCAAATAACAGAAACACATAAACAGAAAAAGCCAGATAAAAGAATATCCCTCTAAATTCAATCTAGCAGTTGCAGATAATTAGCTTATGATGTCTGAGTCATTCAATATGCTTTCAAATTTCACAACAAAGCCATCCAAATGATTACAACTCATTTGTTATACGTCAAGGTTTGCTGGCAAAATGGAGGGAGGGTTCTGGATTTGAGGGTTTGAAGGAAGAAATGTGGTAAGATAGCATCAGCAATTATACCATCCTCTTACGTTGTGCATGTCTACATATTTCCACAAGAAAGGTTTCCTATTAATGTCGTCTCTTTTCTAATGAGAAGAAAACTAGGTTTGCATACACAAGTTTTCTATGTTATAGCAAATATGTCTCCACTGCATTTCTTTAACTTCTGTAACAACCTTAAGATCAATCAAATAATGTGCAAATACTTACTAAAGGTTTGCTATGTAACAAAGTCTGGGATGAGGGTGTATGTGCATTGAGGACAGGTCTTAGCAAGGAACTTGCAAATAAGAAATAAAATATGAGACTTTGGAAGAGACCTTGGGGGTACCCTAATACAATCTTGTAGCTGATGATTAATTCAACCTCTGCAACTCTGCCTGTGAATCTTCAGCTTCTGCTTAAAGTGGGTTAAACCGAGAATTCACTGTATCAGGAGGCTGTCTACTCCATTTCTGTACTCCTTTGATTTATGACTACATCTTCATGTTTAGTCAAAAATGCACCATTAGAATTCCTACTCACTGTTCCTTTCAGTGGCTTCTTCTTCAAACAATAGCTCTTAAAGTATTGAAAGCTCCTATCTACCCAGGCATGATTGCTGCCTGTAATCCCAGTGGTTTGGAAAGCTGAGGCAGGAGGATCTCAAGTTCAAAGCCAGACTCAGCAACTTAGCGAGACCCTGCCTCAAAATAAAAAATAAAAAGGGCTGGGGATGTAGCTCAGTGGTTAAGCTCCCCAGTATCAAAAACAAATAAATAAAGCCCCCTATCATATCCCCTGTCCTCCTTTACTGACAGCATTGTCCTATGATGTTTCACTGCAGTGGAAGGAGAGGTTCCATAGTGAAATACATTTAGAAAATATTGTAATCCTATCTTGAAAATACACTGTGTATTATTAAAACTGAGGATTGCAGCAACAAGAAAACCTACCTACCTGCACTATACCCAGGACTTGTCAGACCCACATGACCACAGAAATCTGATTTCTCTCATTTTCACTTTATTAACATTACACAGAATTGCAATACAGTAGAAAATATATCTATTCATTTATTCAACAAATACTCATTAAACACCTATTTTGCACCAGGTGCTGGAGACACTACAGTAGTCAAAGCAGAAATAATTTTTCACATCCCAGAGCTTAAAGTCTAGTACGAAAATTGAACAATTAAATGAAAACAATATTAAGTAAACATAGAAATTGGAGAAGTACAATTTTATGAGAAAATATTTTAGGTATTTCTGCTCTGGACTGAACAATCTCAAATCCTTCAATAGTTCTTCATAGAGTTCACCTCACTCCAGTCAGAGTGGCAAAATGAAGAATACAAACAATGACAGGTGCTGGAGGGGCTGTGGGAAAAGAGGAACACTTTACATTGCTGGTGGGACTGCAAACTGGTATAGCCACTCTGGAAAGCAGTGTGGAGAATCCTCAAAAAAATTGGGGCTGGAATCGCCTTTTGACCTAGCTATCCCACTCCTGGGTATCTTCCCAAAAGAGCTAGAATTGGCTTACTATAGAGATACAGCATCAAAGTTTATAGCAGCTCAATTTACTATAGCTAAATTATGGAACCAACCCAGTTGCCCCTCACTTGATGAATGGATCCAAAAACTCTGGTACATATATACAATGGAGTACTGCTCAGCTATTAGAGAAAATGATATTATGGCATTTGCAGCCAAATGGATGGAGATGGAAAAAATTTTGCTAAGTGAAGTATCCCAAACTCAGAAACTCAAGGGCCAAATATTTTCTGTTATTTGTGGAAGCTAGAATATAAGCAGAATCAGTACTTTAGATGGCTAACCTAACAATTACCTCATCATGCATGAATTCTTACATGATCATGGGGAACTGTGCTTAGGTTCCTGGGGGATGTAGGGAGTGGGGAAGGGAATAGGAAGGACATCAAGGTGATCAGAGGGAGGTAGTATGGGGGAATCTAACCTGAGGGGAACCTCTGACTTCCACGAGAAGTCCAATTAACTTGGGTCTTAAGGAAGGTGAAACATGGAACTATGGGTAACCCAAAGGGGGGAAACCATGGTCTGGCACCAATATTGGCTTGTTCTGTCATTACACTTTTGTTCTTGATTGTTTGACGATGAACCCTTGCTAGTTGTAAGACCATGTTTATCGAATAAAATTTTTTAAAAAATAAAATAGTTCTTCATACATCATGATTTTCAGACTCTTCCTATCTGCCTATGGCACTTTGCACATACTCAATGTCCCTCAAGTGAAGTTTTTGACTAAGAGTGCCTCAGGCAAGATAATACTCAATATTTCATTCTGGAAACTGAATTTCTATTCAAATAGCCTGCAATGCAAATACAAAACACTAAAAATAATAATAAAAGAGGGTGGAGTGGTGGCTCTGCAGTTACTGTGCTTGCCTGGCATGCACAAAGATGCGGGTTCAAACCCCAGCACCACGTGTGCAGCAAAGTGTTGGAGCAATGAAAGCCACATGAAAAACTAAATAAAATTGATTCCCTCTCTCTCTCTCTCTCTCTCTCTCACTGTTCCTCTCTTTAAAAATAAATAGTAAAAGAGAATAACTTAATCACAATAAAATAGATTTTCCAAGAAAGTCCTTTATATTAATTACCAATGAAATAATAGAACAAAGAAAGTTCATCTCCATCGTGGCAGACTAGATAACGTTCCAAGAAACATTTGAGTTGAATCTTGATAATAGAGTAGGGAAGGACCTTAGAATGTTCACAAAAACCAGGTGAGACTTGGGAAACCCACACTTAACCAGGGATCCTCATAAGCTTCTTGGAAATATTAAAGATAAACTCAGAGTTCAGAAGCAAATCTATGTGGCAACCAATTATAGATTCAAAGTTTACTCAAAAAAGTGAACAGCATATCAGCAATTTTACGTTTAGAATAGCATTGCCTGATTTGTCAGATGTCCTCAGAGGATCGAAGAATCTGCAACCTCTTAAGTAATGGAAACTACTAATTAGTATAAACTGGGATTCCTCATCAGTTCAGAGTGGGAGAGGAGCACTGAGAAGCAATCGGTGCCATCTGTGCTGCAAAGAACAGAGACCTCCACCTAACCTTAAAGAAGCAACTCTAATCTGTAAGTAATGTGTCAACAGTATCAATAGGTAAAAACAGCCCTGAAGGGCAAATGTGACACCAGCTCACACAGGTGACTTACAGAACGGCTTCCCGGTTGCCCACTTCACCCTCTGGAACTCTCGATGCCACCCCATACTGTGCTTACTAAAATCTTCCCAGAATTAACAAAGGGAATAATAGACAATGACATCCATTCTGCTCCTCTTTTAGCCCTGATTAAATGGTTGAAGATACTCAAAGTTATAGTTGGAATGCATTTTTTTGTAATTAGTACCATCATTGTGGTTTCCATTCCTCCATGCTTCCTGTCTCCCCATTAGCATGGTTAATTGAGAGCTGGATTCATTGTGCTGCATTTATATCAGTAATATTTAACACTAATAGCTTGCTTCCATTGCCTCTCCCTGACCTCACACTATCTGACTGTACCTAGTACCTTTGAAGGACATGAATGTCCTAACATCATAATTGGCCACAACTTATTGGTTACACATGAGAGACTCTACTCTGTTTACTTTTAATTTGAGTTCCAGAAATGGTTCTATTCATCATCATCAATGGAGAATCCACAAGGGCAAACCAATAGCTATAAGCCATTCTGCTGAAAATGAAACTTTTCAAAATCATCTGGAGGAGTTTTCCATGCCTAGCTATACCTTCAGAAGCACGAGTCCTTCTGGATAGCCTGCCTGCATAATCCATATGTAATTCAGCCACCTAACCTCAGCATTTACTTATCTTTCCCATGTAGAGTTTGCCAATAATATAAATTAGTTGTGCAAATGACCAGTAGCAACCACGTATACTTTATTTCCATCCATCTATCTAACCTGCTAGGGAGAAATATAGTTGGAAGGGAGAGAAGGAAGGAACAAGAAAGGAAGGAAGGGATACTGAGGGAACAGAAGCAGATGAAGGGGAAGAAGGATGGAATAAAGAAAAAGAAAAATATGTCCCAGGCTTAACACATGCATGGTAGTTACACAAAACCTGTTTTTTTCTATGTGCTTATTTATTTAATTGATGGGAGTTTTCTGTTAGACTTTTCTAAGTGTGATTCAGTAATATTATAAATGGATACAAAATAAAATGAGCTATTTTCTTGCCCTTAGACAACTGAAAAGGGAGTTGGAATTTTATGTTTTATTTCTATTTGGTAGCTGAATAATGGCCCCCAACGAGATCTGGGTCCTAATCCCTA
>PVKS010004696.1:0-91060 GCA_004027875.1 Aplodontia rufa
AGCATGCACAAGTGCACGGGTTCAAACCCCAGCACCACGTACGCAGCTAAGTGTCAAAGCAACTTAAGCCATGTGAAAAACTCAATAAAAATTGATTCTCTCTGTCTCTCTCTCTCTCTCTCTCTCTCACTGTCCTTCTCTCTTTAAAAAAAAAAAAAAGAAGGAAGCATTGGAAACTGCAAAGAAGAAAACTGAAGCTAGAGAGACCCAAGGGGAGGCTGAAGGTCAAGCTTCAGAACATCCAGAGGTCTCCCTGGAGGCTGTGGGGACCCAGGAGCCAACGCTGCTCCCCAGAGGGAGATCTCCTGTGTCATCCTGCGCCCTCCCCGCCCTCCCCGGCAGGGCCACCCTGTGACAGCAGCTTGTGAAAACAACACCCTGGTGGCTCTTTCTACACTGGAATGATGACAGTTTGGGGTTTGGGTTTCCCTCCCACAAAATGACTAGACCAAACAGCCTTCTTTTTTTCTTTCCCCCCTCAAATCATACTGTTTTTGTGAAAATATTCTATCGCTACTCTCAGCATGTTTGTAGAGGCTACGATTTTTCATTTCTACAGACCTTATCCTTTTGGAAATGTACTTGGTAAGCTTTCTTTTTAAAGAAGTGCTATTATGAATCTAGATACAAAAGTGGATCATTGTCCCCACTGAAGACGCTTTTAAAACCTGAACTCCATATCCTTTCCCCAATTCAACAGGTGGCTTTTTTTTTCTTGTCTTGTGTTTGTTTTTGTTTTGCAGTACTGGGGAGAGAACCCAGGAGTGCTCTCCAATTGAGCTACATCCCCAGCCCCTTTTCTCTTTTACTTTCAGATGGGGTGGTAAAGTTGCAGAGGCTGACCTTGAACTTGTGATCCTCCTACTTCAGCTTCCTGAGTAGCTGAAATTACAGCTTGCAGCACATCTGCCTTAGTTATTCTACAGTTATTCAACGTGCCTCTCAAAGGCCAGGGCCCAAAAGCAAATACAATAATCAAAGCATATCTGTCTCTCCCCAAGGAAGCAAGGACCCTTGTCTTGGTGGTAATTGGGATGCTCTGTGCCAAGAGAAAAACTGAATTTGAAATGGCTTAAGAGAATTGTGTAGAGTTTCAGGAACTGAATGGTCCAAAGGTAGAAATAATTTAATCAGAAAAGTCATCAAGGATTTGATTTCTTCCATATGTCCTCTAGGCCTTCGTATTTATCAATAACATCTAAGGGTGGGTGTACCTCATGGTGGCAAAATGGATGCAGCAGTGCCAGGTTTCATATCCACACACCACACCATCCAAGGTACGAGAGAGAGGGATGAAGGGAGGGAGCTGGTTTCAAGAATCAATTGCTCCCCCGAAGAGTTGGGTGCTTTATTTTACAAAAGCTGTTAACCAATGTCCTCTTGTGTTTCATTAGACCAAACTGGATGACATGTACATTCCTGAATCAATTCCTGTAGCCAAGGAAATGCTGTGTTACATCACATCACAAAGATGGAATGATTTTCACTGAATTATACAAATCATGGACAACCCGCCCTAAAGATAATGGCAGAACACAGAGGAAGTGGGGTGGAGAGGTGTTGGGGAGTGTCATCTGCAAACATCAGACTACTAGGATGGTGAAGTTTACTTTAGCTTCCTTTGGCAGCTGCATCCCAGGGATGACTCATAAACCCTCCCTTCATTATCCCTTAAGTCTACATGTCAATATAAATATCTATTACACTGCCATGGTACAATTCAGTTTTTAGACCTACAGAAAGGACTTCAGATTTAACCTCTCAATTTTTACTTTTAGCCAGTCAAGATCATTTTGCAAACTGATTCTGTCATCCAACTTAAGAGCAAAGACCCTCTTATGACCACTGTGCCCTCAACACACTCAGGAAAGGAAGTCGCTCCCCACTGGTGGCTGAAGCCCCCTGACTCGAAGCTACCACAAGCCACGTGCCGCTCAGAGCAATCAAGTGCGTGGAGTTGAGCCTGATTACACCTGCTCCCGCTAGGCAGTTGTGTTTGTCGCCAACCATTTTAAAACCTTGTGAAAAGTGCTCTTGATTCCATGAAAACTCACCCAGAAATACTCAGCAAAAGCCAGTCACTACATTCACCAGCGAATGCTGTCCAATGAGATGGGAGGGGCGCATCCAGTAAAGAATGGGGGGAAATTATAAAAAAAAAGAAGAAGAAGAAGAGAACACATACAAGATTCTAAACTCAGAAAACTTCATGAGTTTCTCTGAGGAATCACTTAAATGAAGAATTAAAAAAAAAAACCGAGACTCAAGATGACGTGTTGTGGGCAAGGCTTATGCAAGACAGACAACACGGAACCTGGCTGGCAAGCCCAAATTCAAAGAAAAAGTCTTGGCCCTGCATCAAAAGGCCAGCAAACGGGTGTCACATTTCCAGGTCTGAAGTTGAAATCAAATATTTAAATATTTAGCTGACTTATTTGATTACCCAGCCAACTATCACTCTCAACTGTGGGACATTAAAGAGCTTCCCCGATGGCTATCCCACCCACTCCGCACCCCAGCTTCCTGCCATTCATAACTTCACTGGCCGCCATCAATCATGACCTCAAAGGAGTAAAAATATTGAGACTCCAGCTCTCTATGCCAGCAGGTCTGCTTCCTTGTCGATGTGTGTTCTACTCTGAATATGTCCCCCCAAAAGTTCATGTGCCAGAAACCGAACCCCCAAACTCATGTGTTAAGGTTATCTGGAGTTTGAGACTTTGGGAGGTGATTAGGATTAGATGAGGTAATGAAAGTGGAGCCCCCACATGATGGTATTAGTGGCTTTAAAGAAGAGGAAAAGAGACCCAAGCTGCCCCTGGGCCCTGTCAGGCCAGGGGATGCCATTGGCCCACATTTCAATGCAGGGAGAAAGCCCTCCCCAGACCCTGAGCAGGAGCAGACTGGCACCATGCTCTTGGACTTCCCAACCTCCAGCTCAGTGAGCTAAATAAACCTCTATGCTTCACCAATTACTCAGCCTCAGATATTTTATTATAGCAACAAAATGGCATGTTATTATGCAAGGTAATACTTTATGACAGTAAGAGTGGATCTACAGGGAAACTGACTTTGGGGATGTGGAAGGCAACAGGTGAGAGGACTAGTTAGGAAGGTAATAAATTTCTGCGTGAACAGAGCCTAGATGTTGCCAATTTGAATGGAAAGGAAAAGGGATATCAATGCCAGGCACGGTGGCACATGCCTGTGATCCCAGCAGCTTGGAGGCTGAGGGAGGAGGATCACAATTTCAAAGCCAGACTCAGCAACTTAGTGAGGCCCTACACAACTTAATGAGACCCTGCCTCAAAATTAAAAAAGGAGATGTGGCTCAGTGGTTAGGGGCCCCTGGGTTCAGTCCCCAGTGCCTCCTCCCCCCAAAACAACCAAGGAATATCAACAAGACTGAGAAGCTGAAAAAGATGGGTGATGCCTATGGGTCTGAAAAGAGAAGGCCACAGTGGAAGTACATTTCGGCTAATAAGATGGGATTTCAAAAGTTCTAACTTACAGATAACAATAGTTGATATTTCAAGAAAGACTAAAACATGGGTAATTGGAACCGTTGACTTCTCAATGCTAAGGGCGAATGGAGTCTCTAAGGCCAGAGGTAGAGAGGGCTCAGCATAGGGCTCATCTCGGAACACATCCACGTTTCGTGAGTGGAGAAAGCAGGGCCGGAGCGGTGGCTCAGCGGTCAGAGCACTTGCCTGGCATGCACCAGCACCCGGGTTCGATCCTGAGCACCACAAATACAACTGAGTGTTGGGAAAACAGATGAAAAAAATAAAATAAAATTGAATTCTCTCTTTCTCTCACTCAGTCATATTCAAAAGGAAAAAAAAAAAAAAGAGTGGAGAAAGAAGATAAGCCAAGAACAAACCAGGCCTAAGAGAGACACATCGTGAAGCGAAGGCTGAAGATCACTTCAGAGAAGGAGAGGTCCGGGTGGTCGAATGATTCAGAGAGATCAAGCCGGGCCACTGTCAAGGTCACTGGGTATCTGGGTGACAAAGTTTCAGCACTGTGCTACGGAGAGTCTGGAAACAGGTAGGATGCAACCAAGAAACACGGTGGCCTGGGGGACGGCTCCTGCAGGGGTCCGAGCAGCTGGAAGGGCCACTAGAGAGGAAGGGAAAGGTTTCCAAGAAAAAAAAAAATCACTGCTTATCACTGATGCCATCAGTGTGATAGGGAAGGTGCTGTCCCATCCAAGACACTTTTAAATAGAGGATGAAGAAAAAGCCCAGGGGGCATGTTGGCACACTCCTGTAATTTCCAGCAGCGCGGGAGACTAAGGCAGAAGAACTGCAAGCTGGAGACCAGCCTGGGCCACTTAGCAAGACCCTGTCTCAAATTTAAATAAATACATAAATAAGAAGGGCTAGGGATGTTGCTCAGTGATACAGCACCCCTGGGTTCACCCCCTAGTACTGCAAAGAACAGAAAAGAAAAATCTCAAAGTTCAGAAATAACGTGTTTCAGACAAGTCACTGCGGGCTCACCCTTGGGCACCTGCTGCCCCCAGGAATGATGGCATCACCATCCTCCAGCAGGGTTCTTCTCCCATAGTAGGAGGCAGGAGTCTGCAGAAGACATCCTTCCACCCTGACCTTACCTCCAGGCTGGACACAGATTCTGGGAGCCTAATACCATCAAGCTTCTATTTCCCATTCCAGGCCCTGCCTTCTGCCAGCACGGCTCCTCTCCCAGAACCCACAGCTGGATGCGCAGCAGGGAAGTGATTAGGGCTATAGAAGCTGCCAGAGGCATCCCTAGATGTACGATTCCTTTCCAGCTGGATAAGCCGCAGGCCTCCTAAATCAGTTTCTTTGTATCCCCAAAGAAAAATTCGAAGGAAGACAAACCTGGAAAATGGACTTGGCCTGTCACTTAGGCAAATCGTGTAAACTTTTGATCTGCCTGGCTCGCTGGGGTCCCCCAAACACCCAGGACAGGCCCATCACACAGTGGGCACTCCATAAAGATTTGCTGATTGGCAGATTTGTGGGATTTTCTAAACCACAGTTTCCTCATCTATCAAAGGCAGGACGTCTGGCTCACAGTCCCCGAGGACCTTCCTAGACAGGGATGATCCTCTCCCCAATACCTCAGACTATACTACAAGTAGGCTCCAGTCAGACTGGAGAGCAGGCATTCCCCAGGTCTTGGGGACAAGGGCCAGTGGTGACAGCAGTAGCAAAATGGTTGCTCTGCTAGGACCGCATCCCAACTCAGCTCTTGCTCCATGTATGTGACCAAAAACAGCTCCTGCCTAAAGATCCGGGAGGTGTCTCTTCCTTCCCAGAGTTTCCTCCCTCGGCCACATCTTAATCTAATGATATTAATTCCTGACAGCGCCCTGAGGATGTCACTATGGGAATACATGAGCAGTCCTCATCCTGCCTTGCCCAACACCTAAGGGCCTTACCCAAAGGGAAGTGTGGGTATAGATGTGGGCTTATTAAAACATCACCTCTCCATGCCATGGACACACAGTTGATTTGTCTGACACAGGGTCTCCTTGAGAAGTGATATAGCACCATGGTTGGGGTACATGAGACTTTATTCAACGAAAGAAGCCTCATTTGTTCCGCACAAACAGCGGGCGAGGGAGCTAGGGATGATGATCTCCACGTCACACTCGAGACATGAGGCTGAGAAGATGACATGCCTTGCTCCAAATGTTAACATGAGCTGATGGTATGGCCTGAATCAGAAACCGAGTCTTTCCAGTCTCAGCCACTGCCCCACCTCCAATATCCTGTTGCCTCTGGATGCCCTCCCTCTCACCTCCCATTTATCTAAACTCCTGTTCTCCTGAGTCTGCTCCTCAAACAACAGTCAGCCCCAAACCCTGTCCCTCTTTCTGGCCAAAATCTACATCACTGCTTCCCTTTCTTTTCTTTTTCACTTCTTTCCTCTTTTGAATCTTTCCATTTCCAGCTGGAGAGTTCAGCTTGGTCGTCCACATTTCGGAGACTCTGCATCTCCAAGCTGTTCTCTCCTCTTCTTTACCTTTGTTAATTCAAGATGCCCCACACAGGAAAGAGCAGGAGAACACCGCCAATCTGATGTTCACCCAAGGGTCTGACCTTGACTCCCTGCAGAACAGGGCAGGGCCCATTTCCAGGAAAGAGGGAAAAGCGGAGGTGTGGCCAAGGTTTCAGCCTCAAAAATGCAATCTCAGCCAGGCACAGTGGTGCACACCTTACTTCCCAGCCACCAGGAGGCAAGAGCATTTCAAGTTCAAAGCCAGCCTGAGCAACTTGGTGAGAGTCTGTCTTAAAAATAAAAATAAAAAGGCCTGGGGAATGTAGGTCAGTTGCTAAGCACTCTGGAGTTCAATCCCTGGTACCAAAAATAAATAAATAAATAAATAAGTAATTAAATAAATAAAAATAAAGAAAGAAAGAAAAAAAAAATCACTGGGATTCAGGAAAATGATGCAGGCTCTGCAAGGGAGTCCCTCCCCTCTCCAGCAAGACAGCACCCTGACAGCGGGAAGACACAAGACCTTGAGTCCTCACTTAGGGACTGCCCTCCTCAGAGAGCGGCAGGTGGCTGAAAAACCACATAGGAGGTGAAAATATATGACTATCAAAATCCCCTGGAAGACCACCTAATCAACAATAATAGCATATAGCGTGCTTCTGTGTATTCATCTTGGACTCTGTTAGACTTGCTGATGGCTGAGCTCCTGAACTAAGGTAGGGAATGTAAAGGGGGCATGTCTGGGCATTCCCACCTCCCTGTTTAAGGAAGTCTGGCTGTGGTCAGTGTGTGTGTGTAGGGTCTGCTCACCTGAGCTGATTTTACAGTACGGGGATACAGTCAGTGCCTCCCTGATGTCAGTCACTATGGTGGCTGTCATGGGGGTCAAAGGGCCCAATAGGGTCAAGAGGCTTCCACATAGGGGTAGGCTCTCAAATCACCTCCCATGGGTGCAGCCAGCTGAGGGACCCTGGGGCATTGCTTCATCCCTGTCTCTGACCAGCAGTTAAAAAAAAAAAAGAAAAAGAAAGAAAGAGGAAGAAGAGGAGGGGTGGAGGAAAAGGAGGAGGAAGAGAAGAAAGAAGAATAAGAACAACAACACAAAGGCCCTGGGGAACTACCTTGGGGTGGATGGGTGGACCAGTCCATGGAGCCTATCAGTTTTCAAAGTGTGTCGGTGGAACTAACCCAAGCATAACAATTTCAGCCCTGGCAACTCCGCTGTCCTCTGCTGTAGCCACTTGCGCTCCATTCTTGATCCTGGAGGAGGGTCTGCCCACCACTGGCCAGCTCTAAGGTAGGCCTTTCCCCTCACGTCTGCCCTGCTTCTCCCTACAGTGCTGGTGCTGGAGCTGCCCCAAGGCCACACCTCCAGGTGGCTGCAGGCTGAAGCACACAGGGCTCCCCCCCCCCACTTGAGGCCACTGGGCAGGAGTCCCTTAGAGTCACAAGGCAGTCACGGAAGGCAGGTGAAAACAACGAATCAGAGGACAACAGTAACTCATATTAACCCCCAAATAGGGCTTATGGAGCTCCATTTTATAAAGGGAGAAACTGAGGTGCAGAAGGAGTAAGCAACTTGACCAAGACCATACCACCTTTAAGTGATGGGGCTGAGATTTGAACTCAGGTAATCTGGCTCCGGAGTCCACGTTCTTAACCATTGTGCTTCACTGCCTCTCAACGAGACCCTGTGGTATACAAACCAACTAGGCCTGACTGCACATGGTAAGGCTGACTTGTTTAGTTTTGCTGGTACTGGGCATTGGATTCATGGGTGCTCTACCACAGAGCTGCATCCCCAGCCCAAAAATTATATTTTTATTTTGAGACAAGTTCTCCCTAAATTGCCCAGCCTGCCCTTGAACTTAAGATCCTCTTGCCTCAGCCTCCTGAGTTGCTGCAATTATAGGTGCCCAACTGGGAGGCTAACTTTTTAACAAGCCATAACATTCCACATCCATGCATTCCTTTGAGTGAGACCCTTAGGTGTTGGGGAAGGCAGGGTGAGGCCCACTCATGGATTCCCACGGCGCCACCACCGCTCAAAGTGTTTCTGAGGCTTCTTTTGAGGACCTGCTCTCAGGGATTTCTGAATATTCCAGATGGTGGCAACTCCCCAACCTCTGGACCTAAATAAGACTTTTACATCCAGCCTCAACCTTTGGGTGTCAGATCTGATGAACAGGCTCAGGGATCAAGCTTGGGTGATGTTGGTTTTGGATATAAAATGAACTGGGCTGTGCAGTAAGGAGACTGGCTTTCCCCTGGGGGCTGGTAAAATGGCTCTGCTGGCCTGTGGAAGGAGTGCTTCGCCTCCCAAGGTAGCTACTAACATGGACAGGACTCTCATCTGGATCTGTCCACTTGGGTCTGTTTGGTGAAAAACAAAAAAGTCGGCTCCGTCCTTCACAGTCACACCTCTGAAGCCAAGGAGTCATGAACTTGAAGTTGTTTTTCCAGTGGTGGAGATGAATTTCCACTGATTTGCACACTCGCTCACCGGCTCCACGGCTCTGCCTCACAACGAATGACACACATTTTCGAGAAGGCTGGCCAGGTGAGGAGTTCAGCCCAAGGCCAAGTGCAAAGAGACTCTCGGTGACCCTTGATGAGGATGAGTCACAGCACCAAGCTCCAACCGGAGCCAGCAAGTTGGCCGTGTCCCATCCCTAATCCCTCAGAAAAATGCAGTCCCTAAACTTCTTGCTTGCAGGAAGCCGACCCACCAATGTCAAGAGTCTTCCTGAGCTGGTTTGATTTCCATGCCCCACTCCCTTCTCTCCAATGTTCCTTTTGTGGTCTGAGTGGATTCCCTAAAGTCTTCACTTCCAGATCCACTGATTCCTGGGCCTCCTGCTGGTCACTATCCCCAAATACCGCAAGCTGTTGGGACACCTGCAACAAGAATCATACATCTTCCACGCTGACATGGGGGTGCACACCTGTAATTCCAACTCGGAGGCTGAGGCAGGAGGATCCAAGTTGGAGGCCAGTCTGGGGAACTCAGCAAGACCCTGTCTCAAAATAAAAAGGGCTACGAAGATAGCTCAGTGGTAAAGTGCTCCCGGGTTCAATCCCAAGTACCAAAAAAAAAAAAAAAAAAAAAAAAAAAAAAAAAAAAAAATCATACATCTTCCAGGGGCTGTTGCCTGGTGCCTCTCCTTTGTCCTGTTTCCCTTTAAAAACTATTGGGAAATTGGTGCAAAACAACCCAAGAAAGCATCCAAGTAAGGGGTGCTGAACTTGTTGCCCCAAGAAGAATTAACAGAATCCCTCCAGCTGCCCAAACCAAAAGCAAAGCCACATTTATAGCCAACACTTTCCAAGCACCACCCAAACCCAACCGCTGTTCTCCACATTCCCAGAAGACACAACCCAAATCAACAGGTGCAAGGTTCCAACCCTCTCCAAGAAATGGCAGAGAGAGAGAGAGGAGAGAGAGAGAGAGTGTGTGCCCACTCCAGAGGGAAGGAGGCCGAGGCTGAGTGGTCCTGCTTGGGATTTAGGACACAGGGGATTTCTGCGCTGGGTGGAAGTTCAGATACTGGATGATTTGCAGGATCCTCTCAACCCCTAAAATTTAACGAGTCTGGGAAAATCTGATGCAAGGGAAGACTCATGTGCATGTGCCCACGATCCACCCCTGAAGTTAGCACCTTGCCTGTGGACGCCGAGATTTCCACGCCAGTCTATTCTGGTAGGAAAGCTGCCCTCAAAATTGGGCCCTGATCCCATGAACGCTTGGGGCAGAAGGTGGTGGGGGACCCCCCACCCCCTGCCCACGGGGACTTGCTTAGAGTTCACTTTCTTCTCCAATGACTCCATTTCATATTTGTCCCTCTGATTCCCACCTCCCACCCCCAGGCCCCTGCACTCAGGAGAGAGGTGTCTGGGAGCCAGGTGGGAGATCAGAGTCCTTGGAGCCACTGTTGGCAAAACCTGGCCTCCATGCCTCTGTGCGCGGCTGCCTCGGCCTCCCTGGGCCTCCAGTGTGCTGAGCAAGGCGCAGCTGCCAGCCTGCTTTCAATATCCGCTCGTCCCTCACTGGCCTACCAGCCAGATGCACCCCCCGCCCCCCAACCCCTTTCTCTTTGAAGAAAAGTGATTTAATTTCATGAGACTTTGGGGTAATCATGTTATGATCTTCAACATTAACCAGAACCAACTCCCAGCTACAGGGGGGTGGGGAAGGAAAGGGGAAGGAAAAAGTAAACAGTCCATTCGGGATTACCAGAAAGGAGAGGAAAAAGAAAATCACAGCAGCTGCTTTGCTGGTTCCCCTGATGAGGACCGGCCTCCGTGCCAAGGTTGCTGGAAACAAGGAAGTTGGGCTTGGCAGGGCCTCCGTGTCTACAGGTTAATCAGCTCCATTCTGGGGGAGGGATACTAATGTACACTCTTTAGCCTACCTTCTCTCTCTCTCTCTCTCTCTCTTTTCTTTCTTATTCCCACCCACCCCCCCACCTCCCACTCACTTGCAAGTTGAACCGTACCCCAGCTTTAGGTTACCTGCTGCCGTCCTCTGCCAGCACTTAGGGGCCTCCCTGACTCCTCTCTGAGGATGCAGAGTCGCTTTGAAGACCAGGTCAAGTGACCTTTGATTTTCCTGAACAACCTTGCCTCCGCACCCCAGGGCCCACTTCTCAAAGCCTTCAGGCCACAAAAGGAGGCTCGGTGAGAAGGCCAGGTTGAAAGAAGGCAAGGGTAAGTCAGGGGGTAACTGGGACGGGGCACTTAGAAAAGGAAAAGAGAATGCTTCAGGACCACAAACCCCGAACAGTGTATCTAAGGGTTAGCTGCAGCCAGGGAGGAATTCTCATGAACAATGGTCCTTCTTGGCAGACAGTCTCAGGGTGTGGTACACGTTGAAAAAACAGCAAATAACCCAGGCTCCAGGGCCACCAGGGAGGGGGCTGGCGTGAAGCTGGAAAGCCTCAGTGAGGGACTTCATGGGGACTCCCAGGAAATGATGGGTCACACAAGGTGATCCCCTTGGAGCTCTCACCCGGAAGCATCTTGTCAGGGAACAGTTATAGGAAGGGCTCCCAGCTCCTCCCCACTCCAGTCTCTCCGACCTCCTGCAGGCCTAGGCGGCCTCTCTCTAGGCCCTCTTCAGAAATGCTGATACTCAGCATGTGACGTGAAGTTACGGGTGTCACTGTGCCATATAATGCAGCATCTCACATCCCTGTTTCCAGGTCAGACCCTGGATCCATTCAGATTTCAAGCTAAGACTCAGAGTATCTTAGGAATTCTGGAGAAAAACAGACCCTGGACATGACGTTTATAGTCCTTTTCTAGGGTGTAGGGAAAAACAAGTGTCATGGGCCCCCGCGTGACAGTGCCCCTCCTCCCATCCTGAGCCAAGGGTGCTGGCTGAAGGGCTTGTGGGGGCAGGTGAGCACATTTTTTACCTGCGGCTATCTGGTGTGCTTCAAGGTCAGGTCTGAGCCAAATCCTTTGGCCTCCATGAGGCCTGCTAGCCTGGGACTTAAAAACCGTAATTCGTTTAAATATAATGTTTTTCTCTGCAAACACATTTTTCTGGGTTGTTGTATTTGTTTTTTTTTTCTTTAAACTTCCTATTTAAAAATTTAATTTAAGATAAAGGTCAAACAGTGTTGAACGGAGGGATTACAGAGTCTAATTACCGAGAATGTGAAGAAATATCATTATATTAGAAAAGGGATCAAAACAGGCTTAGAGGAAGGCTTGGACCGTGTCAGGAGCTTAATATGGCAGTTCCAGAGACTGCTTTTGGAGGCTTGAGAAATACTAAAGAAATTCACCCTGACCCAGGGTATCAGTGTTCAGCGCATCCATGTCGTATCAAAAGTAGATCCGTGTCCCCAGAGAGAGCAGGCTCCCTCACGGCAGCTGGTGGAGGAAAAGGGGGAGTTGGGCTCCTCGGTGCTTGGACTTCTGTGGTTTGTGGGAATTCTCTCAATACGGAAAATTCCAAGAGGCTGGAGGAAGTGAGGTCTGTGGGTGTGGGGAGAACCTGGACCACAGAAAGGTTCCATTGGGAAGCAAATGCCACGGGCGGGTACCCCGGACAGGAACAGTTTGAAACAGAGGACCTACCCCAGAAGATCAGGTGGAGGGTCCAGCCCCCACGAAACGATGGCATTACAACATGAAGCCCAGGTCTCTTAAAGGTGAACTCCAGGGGCGGGGGATGCGGCTCAGTGGCAGAAAGCTTACATAGCATGCTGGCTCAATCCCCAGCATCACAAAAAAATAAAAAAATTAAAAAGTGAAATAAAAAATGATCCAATCAGAGGCAGCTTAGATGAGTGATAACAGCACAGAGTAGGAGTTGGGAGGTTGAGGTTCTAACTTCTTCTTTTCATCATCATCATTTTTCCAAAGTTTCAGGGGGCTGGCCTCAAAAAATCCAGGATTATCCTGTGTCTACTTCCTGTATCTCTGTGACCTCTCCAAGTACTGAGTTTAAAAAATAAAACAATTCCTGCTCTGGAAGGAGGGAGAAGCACAGAGGAAATTTTCCAAGTTGTCCTAATTGGCAGCTAAAGTGAAATCCATGCCAAAGACCCATAGCTTCTACTTACCATTTATCAAACACTGATCCAAGCACTGGAATCAATTCATTCAAAACACTCATAGGATGGGGCATAACGTGATGTTGATAATAATCACACTCAATAATCAGAAGGAGAAACTAAGTCATGGAGTGGCTGAGACCCTCACCCAGAGCCACAGGGTTAAGATGTGGTAGGACTAGGGTTTGAAGCCAGACACTGTGGCACAAAGCCAACCTCTTCACCCACTAGACTCCACAACCACCTAAGCAGGAATCTCAGGACACCCAATACGCTCCAGACATCAACGCCCTTGGACAAGTGCCTGGTAAAGTTACTAGACTAACTTACCCTTTTCTCCCAAAAGGTTGCTGGATCCTATCAGAATTAGCCCACCAAATTCTTCTCAGGAGGCTGATCTACAAAGGCTTTGTTTTGGCTGTGGCATGACATGGGATCTTGCTCTGTTTACAAGGGTAGTAAAGGTGGGACAAATTAGAGCCACAAAAGAGGTCAAAACTTCAAACATGCAACTCAGGAGGCTGAGACAGGAGGATCGCAAGTTGAAAGCCAGCCTCAGCAATTTGGCGAGGAAAGCCCCTGTCTTAAAATAAAAAATAAAATAAAAAAGGGCTGGGAATGTTGCTCAGGGGTTAAGGGGCCCTGGGTTCAATTCTCAGTACCCAAAAAAAAAAAAAAAAAAAAAAAAAAAAAAAAAAAAAAACCAAAAAAAAAAACTTCAAACATTTTGTAAATGTGGGGCCAACCCGACCAGTCTTCTTGGGAGCAAATGGCAGCCCCGTGTAACACTTCTCAGATCCTTCACATTCTTACTTTAAGTTGCTCCTGCCTTTTGGCCCTTCTGTCCCCAAATCCCACTTGGGGGTAAGAAGCTGGGTCCCTGAGGTGCAGAGGAGGCAAGGCCCCCAAGGTGAAGAGGAGGAGAAGTTTGAAGGGAGGATGTTGATTAGAAGCCTCTAACTCCTCTTGAAAAGGAAATGAGCTCATGGGCTCCATTATTTTGTTTTTAACACAGTGAAAGTGATTAATCCATAGTCAAACCAAAATAGCTTATACACAGAGGCTACTGAGGGTTTTCTCATTACGAAATAGGAAAGAAAAAAAAAGTGTTCGTTCTTCTGCTTTGGAATAACAAAAAGCCAATAAAGTGGAAATTAAACTGATCATTAAAGAAGACCAAAAAGAAATGTCCCTAAAACTTAATTTCCACTCACTTTTTTTTTAATTCCCATAACTATAAACTAGTTGAAGAGACCTTCCAAATGTTTTAATAGGAAAATTCTTGGGAGGGGAAGTGAGATTTTGGTGTCTAAGAGGTTCCAATTTAACAGTTGAGAAAAGTGTTTTAGCAGCCCCCTGGCCCCGCGGGATTGTGAAACTCATCCATGCGGTGCTCCTGGGACAGAGCATTCATGCTTGCTGGAGGAAGCCAGAGGCTACTTGAAGGAGAGGAAGACTCAGCTTCCAGCTCTGAAGCACATGGAGTCAGGGAGGGCTGGATGCACATCCAGAGTCCAAGGCACAGTCAGGAAGAGAGCAAGGGGTCAACCGCACTGCTGCCCTGTGGTCTAGAAACCAGCCACTCCCCTCCCATGTCTCTGATACCCCCCTGGAAATCAGAGGGTGTCATGCTGCTCCCTCCCCAGGGTCTAAAATGAGACAAGGCCTATAAACACAGAAGAACATAACTTGATCTCTGTTCATACCGAAGACCTACTTCCCTAACCGCATCAATCCCTTTTGTAGCCTGGCCATTTATTCATGCATCCAGCCACCCTGGGAGGCACTGAGGCTGTGCCTGGAGGCAGGACCTCTACTCTGCAGAGGCAGGAACAGATGCGTGGACTCAACCCCAGACAACGGGCAAGGACTTGGCACTTGATCCCAAGCCTTGCACCCCCACCATTCCACCTCACCTGCTGAGGGGCTGGAAAGACAGACAGAGGTACACCGGACATGGTGGTGCAGGCCTGTAATCCCAGCAACTCAGGAGACTGAGGCAGGAGAGTGGCACATTCAACGCCAGTTTCAGGTCTTGGTAAGCTACTAAGATTGGTAAGCCAATTGGTGAGCTACTGAGAATGTGCCCCTAAATTCAATCCCCAGTACCAAAGAAAAGGAAAGGGAGAGAAAGACAGACAGACAGACACGGAGATGCCTGGAAAAACTCCAGAGGTTCAGAGGTATTTGCACAGCATAAACAAAGGGACATGGGGGACAGCTGATGAGGTTAGGAGGATGCATGGTTGGGGACAAACCAAGGGCCTTGAATTTCAGGGTAAGGAGCTTGGACATGATTCTGTAAGAGTCAAGGATGGACAGTCAGAGTCGGGAAAGCAAGCAGTTCTGGTGCCGGTGTACTAGATGCACACCGAGTGTGTGAATGAGTGCATCTGGAGCGTACTTCACCCTGGTGCACTTTATTCCACTGACAAATGTATTTAGCATAATGAAAACTGTTATCCTACAGTAACTGGAGGACTGAAGGAGCAAAGGTCCAAGCATTCAGTATCTTCCAGAACACACCTGCCTTCCCAATACCCACGTCCAAGTCTACTGAACAAAAGTAGTGACTTAAGAGCCGTGATTGCGCACACATCCGCACTGACCGTGCCACTTTCAACACTGCTCACACGACCCATGAGTTTCCTTCCACGCCATTCTGCACGTCTGGTATCGCGATTCCTGTCTGACCCACAAAGAAGCCAACCAATACACTGGAGGGTGCGGCTGAGTAGTAGAGGGCACACCTAGCATGTGTCAGGCCCTGGGTTTAATTCCCAGTAGAAAGGAAGGAAAGGACAGGGAGGGAAAGAGAGAGGAAGGAAAGCAGGAACCAATGCAAGCCTATGATGTCTTTATACTAGCCACGATTTTCCTAATTAGACTATAACACACTATTGCATTTTATCTGGTTTGGGGTTTTTTTGTTTATTTGATTTTGTTGTTTTTGTTTTTTTGGCACTGGGAGTTGAACCCAGGGTACTTAACCACTTAGCCACATCTCCAGCCTATTTTATTTTTTTTATTTTGAGTCAGGGTCTTGCTAAATTGCTGAGGCTGGCCTTGAACTTGCAATCCTCCTGCCTCAGCCTCCTGAGCCACTGGGATTACAGGTGTGCGCCACCATGTCTGGCTGTTTTAATGTCTTATTAGTAATCCACATTGGAGTACTCATTTTTCTGCACCCCCCTACATGAATATATTGCTCGTATATTTTACACCTTTCTCCAGACACATCTGAGTGCACATAATCTCAGCTACAGGTGGAAATGCTAGCAGAGAAGCTAGGATTAGCAAAATGATAAGTGAGGAATTTGTGCATCTTGTGGTCAACTCATCATTTATAATTTGTAATTATGAATCATAAATTAATATTATAAATAATTAACTAAGAATAATTTGTATAGATTAGGCTTCTCTGTTTTTCTTGGAACTGGCCAGGAAACTAATTAAATTTCCACCTTCTTCCCTTATACTTGAGCACATCCACCAATTAATAGGCCAAAGAGCCCAGCACAGGGTCCTGCTTGCTGTCATCCACACCTTCCTCCTGCTGCACTCCCTTGTTGGAGCCAGGCCTGGTCCAGGCACTGGGGTGCCCCAACATCAAAGCAATCTTGGTGCCTGCCCTTGTGAAACTTCCAGTCCAGCACTGTGAGACTGGCATTCATCATGAGCTAGGCAATTAGCAAATAAACAGAGAATGTGAACAAGGTATTTCCAACCCTGAAATCACGGTGGCAGCATGGGGTGTGTGGGGTCAGGGAAGGGGTGTCCGACTGAGTAAGGCATTTGAGCCAAAACCTGAAGGAAGGAAAAAGAACTAGACAAAGGGAAACAGGAGAGGCCGGTAGGAGCTCAGCAGGCAGAGAGAACAGGAGGGCAGGGTGGCCACAGCGCAGGCTGGGGGTCACATCAGCAGTGCAGTGAAACCACCCAGGATGTAAGGGATGAGATGCTGATTTATGATAAGACCACACTACTGTTGTTTGGAAGTGGACCCAATCAGGGTGCTAGCACAACCAGAAGACCAGGAAAGCAGGCTTCCACGGTCATCCAGGTGGACAGTGCCGGTTTGAAAGATGACATCAAACAGACTGAGCAGGAGATGGTACTGATGAGACTCAGGGATGAGCTGACTGCGGGAGGGGAGGGAGAGGAAAAGAAGTTAAGGATGACCCTCCTAGGAATCTGGCCTGAGCAGCTGGAGGGGCCTATTAGACAACCAAGTGGCGGAGAGAAAGAGGGAGGGGCAGGCTCTGAAGCTCGGATAGAGGCCAGGACCAGACAGTACAACTGAGAGGCTCTGCATGGTTTTATAGAAAGACAAGAGAGTGGAAGAGGTGGCTGCAGCAAGAATGTACAGGAGGAACATCCCGGAGACCCCTATGTGGAAGAGCCAGGAGGGAAGGCTGGAAAGGAGGCAGATGGGTGGGTGGGAGGATGCACACATCCATGCATCCAAGGGCTCACATGCAAACAGCCCTAACCAACTGCAAAAACAGCAAAGTCAACAGGACTTTTCCTCAATATATTGATTGTGGCCCCCATTGATTATTTGGTTTCTATATACCTACAAGATAACAGATCCCGAGAAAGCCCAGTCTTCCGGTCAACTGCAACTGTCCATTAGACCTTGAACACACAAGATTCAAACGAAGAACCTGAAGGATGAGGATGCTTTCTCTGTATTTCTTACTTAATCCCCGCAGGACCAAAATCATACTGAAAAAATGCATTAGAGAAAAGTGATCGAGATGAATTTTCTTCATTCCCATGAGCAGCTGGCTGTGACAAGGGCTCCTCCCTGGAGTGTGTGCATCAGTCTTAGCTGCAAGAGTCTTTCCTCTGTCAGTCACCTGTACTAGCTGGCTATGGGACCTTGCAGATATAGATTAAAACTGCCTTTGCACCTGCACCGCAGAGAAAAACCATTTTGTGCTTACTGTAGCAAAAATGCAACAAAGCTTGAAAAGTCATGAAAGATAATACTTATGTAAGACTATAAAAGATGGATAAAAGGAGTCTTTCTCTCAAAAAGAAAGGGGGGAATGTACTGATAGTCTTTGATAGTCTCCTCTCTAAGGCAGAATTTCTCAGTGGAAAAATGGAATAGTTCAAGATGTGTTTTCAGATTTTTATATAAGTACATAATAAATTCTAAAAGTGTGTGCCATAATTTTGGTTTTTTTAAACATAAGGGTGAATGCTATTCGATTTCTACTAGGAGTTGATATCGTCACACCTACAGACACACTGCATGTCAGATCGCCCCATCACATGATATATGAAATGTAATCCCTGAACATAATTTTATGTGCAATTTTTCTGAGCTTTTTCTTGAAAAGCCGGGTGACTTCTTGGGTAGCAGCAATTTACCTTTCACACTGGTAATAATCAAGGTGCCTGATTGCCCTGAATAACATTCCAGGCTGTCAGAATATTTCAAGGCTGTGAATTAGCATTTCAAAACCTTTTGAAACCAGGGTAGGAGGGCTTTTTCCCTTAGCTGAAGGTTCCCCTGGCTACAAAGAAGCAAGTGTTAAATGCACACCTGCAAAAGCTCTATTTCTGGATCTGAATATTGGAAAAGGGTCTCAAAAATTGCATCACGAAAAAAAAAGAAGAAAAGAAATGCATCAAGAAGCTTGAGAAACATTTTGGTTCAATCATCAAACAGCATGAATTTTCCAGGAAAGGATCTGAGTTCAAACATTCTGTTTAGTGACTCTATAATTCATTGAAGAATCCCGGAAATCCCAACACTTAGGCACAGAAACAACATTTTTCTACATTGCTTATCCAGCCCAGGCAGGAGCAGAACAATCTTTATTAGGCCACGGCCTCTAATTTGGAGTTGGGGCAACTTCATGCCGATAAGTGTGGGGTCATCAAAATACAACAATGACCTTCAAGATTTTTTGGTAACAGTCCGAGCACAGGGGTCTAAAAATTGACTGAGATACAAGACCGATTCACGAATAAAATCACCAGGGGCTGGAGCAGTGGCTCGGCGGTTATGGTGCATGCCTGGCTTGTGTGAGGACCTGGGTTTGAACCCCAGCACCAGGTACACAGCAAAGTGTCAGAGCAACGAAAGCCACATGAGAAACTAAATAAAAATTGATCCCCTGTCTCTTTAAACAAACAAACCAAGAGAATAAAATCACCAGATGTGATGAGTCATTGCTCTCACAGCTACAACCCATGGCCACCATGTGTACCATTTCATCAGACTTGTCCCCTACTAAAAACTGGTCCTGGACCTCACTGGCCATCAAAGGTTCTCAAACTACGGTCCCACCTGAGAACTTGTTAGACAAGCTAATTCTGCTTCTGTGAATCTCTAAAAAGGACCCAGCAAGATGTGCCTCCCTGATGCATGCTGAAACAGGGCATCCTCCTGCACAGACATATCCCTCACGACCCGTCTGCTCGCCATCTTACCCGCACCACCTCTGCTTCCATCCCCTACGAGAATCCCAAGTTCTAGCCAAACTGTCTCCGGCTGGCTGGTTCCTCTAAAAGGCCAGTTTCATCCTTCCCATCCGGGCGATCATACCTTCACATACCTAGAATTAGATACCTTCCTCACCTGGTTCTTCTACTGCCACTCGTCTCCAATTTTTAGGAAAAGTACCTGGGACTGAGACCTCTCCTAGCTCTTTCACCTGGCTTCCTCTACTTCCCTAGAACTGAGTGTCTACCATGGGCTAAGTATCTCGTGCCAGCCCTGAACCTCACAAAAATCCAGTATGACAGATATAAATTTCCATTTTATGGGGAGTACACTATGGTAACTCTTAAAGACTTTGCTAGCAGGGCATGTGGTGCACACCTGTAATCCCAGCTACTCAGGAGGCTGACAAGCACAAGGTGAGCCTGGGCAACTTACAGAGATCCTGTCTCAAAATAAAAAGCTGGGGGGTGCTGCTTAGTCGCAGAACACCCCTAGGTTCAATCCCCAGTACCAAAACAAAACAAAACAAACAAAAAGAACACTGGGCCATCTGAGGCCAAGCATATAAGCCCCGTATGCTTCTATACACCACAGTTGATGCTCATATGGATGGCCTGAGTAGTTAAGAGAAAGCTGGATTATGTCTGGGGTGCTCTGTATAAGAAGGCAGACAAGAAAAAAGTACATTTCAGAAAGACTTATTCAAAATGATTAAGTTGAGGGCTGCAGTGGTGGCTAAGGGGTGGAGCACTTATCTGGCATATGTAAGGACCCGGGTTCAAGCCCCAGCACCACATACACAACTAAGTACCAGAAAAACTAAAACCAGAAGAAAAAATAAATAAAATTGATGATTTTTTTAAAAAATTTTAAGATGAAATAAAAAGTGTTGCACTTAGCAGGCTGGGGGTGCAGCTCAGTGTAGAGTGCTTGCCTAGCTTGTGTGAGGCCCTGGGTTCCATCCCCAGCACCACAAAAAATGTAGCACTTCAAGAACTCAGTTGTCATTTCCTGGGAAATGTCCTTAGGTGGAACCTCTCAATCTGATCATAAGGTTGCTCAAGGAGGCTTCACTGTGGGTCAAGGACATGACCTCCCGCCTGATGGTTTAGTGGAGATGTTTTATAAACAATGACTGGCAGATGAATTATAAAAACAAGGATGCAGTCAAATGGGAAAAGACCTTTGAAACCAATGAAAATGGAGCTGACGGTATGTAAACTAGAGAGGGAAGGTGGTGCATGGACCACACCATGGTCCCAGGAAAGCAGAGCACCAGGAAGGCAAGAAAGCAAACAAGATGCTGATACACCAAGTGACCATTGGGAAACAACTCAGGTCACAGGATCTGGGGACAATCAACCAGCCACACGTAAAACTGAGGACTCCGTGATAGTAAATCCAGGGAGGTCAAAAATTAGGATGTATAATTTGGTTCCAGGGAGCCTTAGGGGTCCTTCAGTGGGGCAGGGAGAGGGAGGGGTGGTGAAGGAGGAAGACGAAGACCATGCACTCCAGGTCTCTCCTTCAGCACTTCTAGCCGGAGCAGCTCCGCTCAACTTTGACCTGATTTCCTCACTGAGTTTACCTGTAAGATTCTCTATGGAGAAAGAATCCTGAGGCTAAAAGACATTGGAAAAACAGGTGAGGCAAGAAGACAGGAGGTGTACTATCACAGAGGGGTCCGCTTAATTGATAAGAGGACGGAGCTCCTAGCAAACACCAACACGTGAGCTCTTTACCCTCTCATCTCTCCAGCTCCCTCCAGCCTTGACCTGCGCCAGCCCCTGATGCTCTCTGCTCCTCCTTCCAAAGCTACCACCCGCTCTGCTGCCAACCAATCCAGAGCACCCCTCTTCCTAGACTCCTGCAACAGCCTGTCTACCCTCTGTGCATCCTCTGTACCACTCACCTGCCGGGGGCAGAGAATATTCATTCATTTTGTGTTTTGAGATGCGACTCCTTCTGCCCTTGCTGTTTGTAATGCCAACGCCATAATGCCTTTCCAGAGGCTACACCAATGGGGCCAAACGAGCGTGGATTTTGAACTTTCAGAACAGTGAGCTACCAAAACCTCTTTTCTTTTATACAGTTAGCTTGTCTCAGGCATTTTATTTTAGTAACACAAAATGAATGAATATTCTTCTAAGGGAATGCCCCCCAAATGACCTCAGGACATTCTTTAGGCCCTGCCTCTTAAAAGTGCCACTTCCCAACACTGCCTCAGTGAAGACCAACCTTCCCACACGTGAACCTTTCAGGGGCACACACCGAAACCACTTGCAAAACCCAGCAAATCCTCTGGGCTCCAGACAGGAGAGGTGCTTTCAGGTTATCCCATACATCAGTGACCATATTTCATTTCCCCCTGGTCCCCTCACTGAAACGAGTGAAACCCAAATGAAGATAATGTATCCAAATCACATTCTGAGACTCCATCAAGTGCTCCTAAGCCACTCCCTGCTAGCCAGCAGGAGATATCCCGCAGAGCAGGGGGATGTTTGACACGCAGGGCAGGGTGTGAACAATCCCCCAGGAGAGGCCCAGGGCTGCTCACTACCTTTCCTATCACTTTCAGCAAGAATCTTACCACTTAACAACTGCTCTTACCAAGTTTGCCCTGCGGGCTCAAGTCCCCTACCTTAGCCACATCCCCTGGAATGGGAACTCGATTTCTGCTCTGAACAAAGCAAGCTGGGTCAAGTGCCCATATGTTGTACCTAGGGACCACAGGCATGCTCCCAGTGAGATGGATCACTTATCCTGGACCATGCCCCACACAACAAGAGGGCCACTCCTCCTCAGTCCCACATTCCCCGGGGCCAACATCCAACATGCGCACCAGAGCACTCCACCCAAGGCTCACCAGAGTTTGGATCAAAGCCACCTGCATGGAACCAGCCCCCCGCAGGGTGGTCTTGAAATCAGATCATTCAGCCCAGGCACTTCCCTGCTTCTACCCACCAGACAGGCCACCGTCCTACGCATGAATCCTTCCAACAGCTTCCCATGGTCCTCAGAACCAAATCTTAACTTCTCACAGTGCCCTCTCCCACCTCCCCCACCCCACTGGCCTTTGTTCCTCAAACAAAGCAAGCTCCTTCTTGCCCCTGGACGTCCATACTTGTTAACCTGAGCTGGAATGGTCTTATTGGCAACCTATGCAGGACTGCCTCCTTCTCTCAGGTCTCCGCTCCAATAGTGCTTTGTTAGCAAGGCCACCTCTGATAGGTGATTTGTCTAATGCTTTCCTCCACTTACTCCCTGATATCACTGCCTATTGTTTACTTTTTTTTTTTTTGTACTAGGTAATGAACTCAGGGACGGTAACCCCAGAACCACATCCCCAGCCCATTTTATTTTATTTTACTTTACTTTATTTTATTTTATTTTTGAGACAGGGTCTCACTAAATTGCTCATGGCCTTGCTAAGTTGCTGAGGCTGGCTTTGAATTTGAGATCCTGCTGCCTCAGTCTCCTGAGCCGCTGGAATTGCAAACATGCGCCACCGCACCCAGCCATTGTTTAATTATTTGAAGTCTGTCCTCTCCACAGCGCACCCGCTTCATGAGAGTGGAGACCCTGCTTGTCCACCGTGCTGTTTGCAGCATTTAGAACTCCTGCCTGGAAACAGTGGTGTTCCGTAGCTGTTAGCTGAGTCAGGGAATGAATGAGTAAAGAAGTCAATCAGGGCATGCATAAATGCAGCAAAACGATCAATGTCTCTCGGATCAGATGGAAACCACCCTGTGGTCATCAAATCAATTGGATTTCTTTTACCCAGAGTAACTGAAACCCAGAAGATTCCAGTCCAGCCTCTACTGAGCCGCCCCACTAGCCATTTAACCCAACCAAGATGCTGCCAAAGCGGCATGTGCGCTCAATTCCTCTTTTTCATAACACAGATAAAACTTTTTACACTGTCCTTTTAAACCACCATTGTTTGGCTCTCCTCTAAGGAAACTTCAAAACTAAAATTCCTTTCTCCCCTCATTTCGCAGCTTTGTTGAGACAGAAATGGTCCATTTAGCATTCCAAAAGGCCATTAGCATCCCAAAGCTCTTGTTGTGCTGCTCCGCTGGAGGTTTGTGTTCCTGATGGACGGCCGGCCCGGGCAGAGACCCACAAGCTGAAACGCAGCTCCTCCAGGCCCCTGCCACTTGGCATAATCTCCCTCCTCGCTCGCCAAACCGAGTTGCCCCCTCATTTCGGATATTCAGCTTGTGTTCTCTTTCTCTGACTCTTGTTTTGCAAAATTGTCTTCTCTTTCTGCCTCATTTGGGTACCTTTTGGTGCAGCCCAAGGGCAACTTTTTCATTCCCATGAAAGATCCCCCTGAACAAGTCGAGATGAATATCCCCATTATAGAATTAACCCATTCGGAAGGGTTTAATCCTTCCCTCGTGCCTCCCTTCCATTCTCCCTCCATCCCAGTCCAAAGCAGCAGGAACCGTTTCCCCCTTTAGGCAGGTTGGACAAATCTGGGCAGCTGGAATGCTACAGGGAGGGATCTTGAGTTGCCAAGCTTCGGACACGTCCAAGTGATTCCCCCAGAAGGTAACATTTCAGCAAGTCAGGGATCCACTCTGCGTAGCCCATTGTTCTAGATAATTGCCTTTCTGCTAAAATTAGATTGCAAATCAGACAAAAAATCCTTCTAGAAATGTTAACCCAGTTGCTAGGTTCTTTCTCTGGGAGAGAGACTCCTGTTCACTGCCCACCCTTCAGGTTGGATTCTCTGTTTTCATGACAGCCTCTCACTTCCTACCTACAGCCTAAAACCTCCGATGTCAGGCACCAGAGGGGGAACCCAGCCAAGCAAACGTGAGACCACCCAGACTCTGGGAGAGCCCTCAAAGAACTTGAAGGAGAAGTGCTCACTGCTTGGGGCTGAGACATTCATGGCAAGACGGGCCACCTTCAGGAGCCCTCTGTTATGGGAGGCAAAATGCTCCCTTTTCACCCATGAAACCACCAGCCCTATCATTGGCCAGGTCTTCATGTAACCAATCATTCCATCATTTCTGGTACACGCTCTCTAAATAGGCTACCTAGAGGCAAGAAAGGCACTGAAGGTTTCTGTTTTTTATACTTTTCAGTGAATTTTTTTTTAAAGCCCTGTGTAAGTATTAAACACCTGCAATGGGCCAGCACCACCCCAGATCCTGAAGACACAAACACAACAGCCAGTCTTTGTCCTTCAGGGGATCTGAGTCTGCTGCGGGTAGGGCAGGTACTCTGGAAAGAAAGCATTTCAGGTGTTCTACAGCTAATGCCCAGAGCGGAAATGGGTTAGGCAGGACTTCTGCTGCTAGACTTACTTGCGCTGAAGAAGCAAGAAGACGAAGTGACTTTTGTAATGGGTTAATTTGGAATAAAGGAACCATTACTCCAGGCTTGTGCAAGCAGCTTTCCTAACCCCCCAAACCGCAGTCATACAGCAGCACAGGGCTATTCCTTTCCATATTTCCCATGTTTTGGAAGAGATCGGGCTGGTCTGTGAGAAGAGTTTAGGACAAGGGTCAACAAACTTTTTCTGTAACAGGCCAGATAGTATTTTTAGGCTCTGCTGGCCACAAGGTCTCTGTTGCAACTACTCAATTGCGCTCTTGTACAGAACCAGGCCGTAGACAAGACATAAACGAGTGTGTGTGGCTGTGGTCCAGTAACAATGAATTTACAAAAACAGGCAACAGCTGGGTGTGGTGGCGCACGCCTGTAATCCCAGCAGCTTGGGAAACTGAGGCAGGAGCATCGCCAAGTTCAAAGCCAGCCTCAGCGACTTTGGCCCTAAGCAACTCAGCGATACCCTAACTCAAAATAAAACATAAAAAAGGGCTGGGGATGGGGGCTGGAGAGGTTAGGGCGCTTGCCTGGCATGTGCAAGTATGTGAATTCAAACCCCAGCACCATGTACGCAACATTGTCTTGGAGCAACAAAAGTCACATGAAAAACTAAATAAAAAATGTTTCTCTCTTTCCTCTCTCTCACTATCCCTCTCTCTTTAAAAAAAAAAAAGAAAAGAAAAGAAAGGCTGAGGATGTGGTTCAGTGGTTCAGCACCCCTGGATTCAATCTCTGGTGCCCAAAACCAAAAACAGGCAATAGACGGAATTTGGCCATAGGGTCTACAATTTGCCACCTCCATCCTCACCTAGCCTACCACAGAGAAGACTCAACTTCAGGTCTAGTTTTTCCCCAATTTAATGAGTTAAATTAATCATCTACTCAGCTGAATAATAACAGCAAACTCAGTTAAGTCATATATTTCCTGAAACCAATGCTTTTCCGAATGCAGCTACCCAAGGCCTTGTATGTGATGGGGACAGAGAGATGACAAGGGCTCATGTGTGTCCCAGGGCTCATGTGTGTCCGTCATGGGTGAGGCAGGATTTTGTCTGCACACCTGCGTGGGATCATACCCTATATATCATGGAGTCCTGTTCACGAGTATACACAGAGATTTACCTGCAGCATTGTGTTGGAGGGTGAACATACGCAGGTCTAGTCTACATAGCCATTTCCACACAGGTAGACATCGAGATGGTTCTCTGCTGTATCCACACATAAACACATGTGTATCTGTACCAGACTTACTGGTAATGGACAATCTACTACCAATAGAAGCCTTTTGTGCACATATGTGTTTCTGTAAGTGAGCAGTTAGAGGTAGGTCTGGAATAACCTGGTCATTTAAAATGTACTTGGTCATGCAGATAGTCCATGACTGTGATTTGACTCTGGCCCACCCTCTTACAAATGCATACCTTTGGTCATATGGGGGACCCAAGAGACAGAAAATAGAGTAATCTATGTAAAAACAAGAGCTGAAAACCTACCTAACCCTACCTATTTTTGCTTTATAGAATAATCAACTAAGAGCATGAGGGAATTAAGGAGATGTTGGTCAAAGGGTACAAAGTCACCTGTCAGTTAGACACCATGAGTAAATTATAGAGAGCTGTAGTACAGGACAGTCACTATAACTAAAAATATGGTGAATACTTGAAAATGAAAGCCGGGTGGAACTTGAATACTGGTCCTTGTGTATGTCAGGCAAACGCTGTAACCACTGAGCCATCACTCCAACCCTAAAAGATTATTTTTATATTTTTGCACAAAGTAAAAATAACTCTGCTGAGAAAAAAAAAAAGAAAGAAAGAAAATGAGAGCCGGGCATCCGGGCATGATGGTGCACACCTGTAATCCCTGCAACTAACTCAGTAGGCTGATGCAGGAGGATCACAAGTTCAAAGCCAGCCTCCGCAACTTAGGGAAGTCCTAAGCAATCCAGCAAGAGCCTGTCTCAAAAATAAAATATAAAAAGGGCTATGAGGGAAGATCTTACATGTTCTCACCACATACATACAAAGACCTATGTGAGGTAATGGACATGTTAATTATCTTGACTGTGGCAATCATTTCACAACATATTTGTATATCAAGATGTGTTGTGTATCTTAAAAGTGTACAATTTTTATTAGCCATTTATCCTCAATAAAGCTGGAGAAAATAAAATTCAGTGGTTCTTCACATCCATGGGGATTGATTCCAGCATCTGTAGATGCTCAAGTCTCTTATGTAAATTGGTATAATATTTGCACAGAACCTATGTATATCCCTCCCATACACATGAAATAATCTCTAGATTACTTATAATACCTAATACAATGTAAATGCTGTGTAAATAGTTGTTATGTTATTTAGGGAATAATGAAAAGAAAAAAATGTCCAGGTACAGACCTGTTCAGTACAAAGTTTTTAAAAATATTTCAATCCTTAGTTGAATGAATGCTTGGATTCAGAGCCTACAAATATGAAGGTTAAACTGTACATTTTTATCAAAACATCATGTTGGCCAGGCATGGTGGTGCTCGCCTGTAATCCCAGGGACTGAGAAGTCTGAAGGAGGAGGATCGAAAGTTGGGGGCTACCCTCAGCAACTTAGAGAGGCCCTAAGAAACTTAGACCTGTCTTCAAAAACATAAATAAATAAAAAGGGCTGGGATTTGTTCAGTGGGTAAGCACCCCTGGGTTCAATCCCCAGTACCAAAAAAATTAAAATTAAAAAATATCACATGTATATGGCAAATGCTTAAATTTTTATTTGTCAATTCTACCTCAATAAAGCTAGGGAAAAATAAATAATTAAGAAAATTATCTTGAATGTTTGATAATGTTTCCCCCTCAATTGTTAACTCTATATCCATCTAATAAAAAAAAAGAAAGAAAATCACCCCAACATTTACACCACATCTTCACAGTGGTAGGGGGCTAGAATTGAAGACAGGGACTGTAGCCCAGGCTCAGTTGTCAGCAAAATACATGCCCTGGGTGCACCGGCTGATTTACCTCTAATGAACTGGACCTAGCATCAGCCCCGGAGAGGGCTCTTGGCATTCCTGGAGTGGGGGCAGGAGAGCTACCGGGGACGGTCTGGCCTGCCTGCAAGTTCTGAGTTGGATTTCTCAACTCAAATGCCAACCCAGGCCTGGCACCAGCCAGGTTGAGCCTTCCTTTGTGTCTGAAAACCCTTTTTGTTTGAAGTTGGTGTAGCTATTAGTGGCCTGCCAAGCAGAGCCTGAGAAAGCTCCTAGGCCAGGCCGCTTTCCTGGGGCCCCCATGGTGCTCTCTGCCCTTGCCAGGGCCACTTACCCATCTCAACCTTGGTCAAAATCCCCCTCTCCCATAAACCACCTTTCCTCAGCTGCCAGGCCAGGGTGCTGAGAGGACTCCTTGCCAGGCTGAAATAGCCCAGAAAAGAGAATTTATTCTCTCCCTCCAATGTTAGAGGGGAACCCAAAGCCAAACTATGTAGGAAATCTAAGTGCTTGAACCACTGAGGAGGGCTGGCACCTGGTAGCATAAGCACCGCATTTAGCATTTCTAGCCACAGCTCCATTTATCCCTCTGACAATCTTAGGACATAGACATGATTATCCTCAATTCACAGATAAGTAAACTGAGGCCAAGATGCTCTTGGTCCAGCTGGTACATGATGGAGTAAGCAGTGTAGGTGAGGCTAACCTATTTCCAAAACCCAAGTTTTTTCCTACTGTCCCCATCAGTTTCAAACTGGGATTCATGATAGTTGAGGCTAGTGATTAAAAAAGAAAACTTTCTCAATTTGAAATAATTTCAGACTTACCAAAAACTGCAAAATAATGCAAAGAATTTGTGTATTCCTTCACTCATTGCCCAAACATGAATTATCTGCTACACTATAATGATCAAAACCAGGGAATCAAATATTATTATCTAATCTGCAAACCTTATTCAGCTTTCACCAACTGTCCCCCCTCCTGTCCTTTGCTGGTCAGGAGGGATCCTATCCAGACTGTTACACTGCATGTGAGCCTCAAGTCTCCTGAGTCCCCTTCCTCCTGGAACCGTCCCTGAGCCTCTCAGTCTTCAATGATCTTGATACTCTTGAAGTTTTTTCCAGGAGTTTTCTAGAATGTCTCTTTTGGGATCATCTGATGCTTCTTGATCCTTAAATTTGAGTTATGAATTTTAACAAGAATTCCAAATCAGAATCCTTCTCAGGCATCCTATCAGATGACACATGAAGTCAGACAGTCCCTACGGTGATAGGCAATGCTCCATCGATCACGTGGTTAAGGTGGCATCTGCCAGGTCTCTTCACCGTGAAGTTACTCTTTTTCCTTCTGTACCTGTGGGAAGATGCCCCGACTAGTTCTGAGCAATATCCTATTTTTCTTCATATTTTACCCACTGATTTTTAGCAGATCTTGTGATTCTTGTGGGCAACCGCTAACGCCTATTTTTGATAAATGGCGATTTTTCTGTTTTCGTCATTCTCTCTGTATCTGTTATCTGGAATTCTACTGGAAGGTAAAGTGGACTAGGATTCTTGAAATGCTGTGTACATTCGCTTAATCTAAAGCTTTCACCAAATAGTAGATTTCTAGGTCCCCCACCCAGAAATGTGACTTCATTAAGCCAGGAGAGAGAGGACCAAGATATGTGTCTTAGTACCCAGCACCAAGTTCCCTACAAGGATTTTGTTTGGGTTGGTTTGGTTGGGCTGGGGGCTGGGGACTGAGCCCAGGGCCTCCAGCCTGCTAGGCAAGTGTCCTACCCCGTGGTAGAGCTCCAGCCTTTTTTTTTTTTAATTAAGATGTAACTCACACACCATTCAATTCATCCATTTAAATTATACAATTCCATGCTTGTTTGTTAGCAAATCCACAAAGTTGTGTGTCAGCACTATCTAATTTCAGAACATTCTCATCATCCGCAAAAGAAACCCAAATCCATTAGCAATCTGTCCCCATCCATCTCTAATTACCATTAATCTGCTTTCTGGCTCTTGCCTATTCTGGACACTTCCTGAAAGTAAAATTGCATGTGATTTTATGATTCTGACAAGCTTCTTACTCACCACGCTTTCAAGGTGTATCCATGTCTTGGCTGTATTAGTATTTCATTACTTTTTATGGCTGGTTAATATTTCGTTGCGTGGATATACCATATTTTATCAGTTCATCAGCTGATGGTCATTTGGACTGTATTTGCTTTTTTATTTTTTTTAAGAGAGAAGGACAGTGAAAGAGAGAGAGAGAAACAGTGAGAATCAATTTTTATTGAGTTTTTCACATGGCTTTCGTTCCTCTGACACTTAGCTGTGCACATGGGTGCTGGGGTTTGAACCCTTCTTGTACCTGTGCATGGCAGGCAAGCACTGCAACCACCAAGCCACTGCTCCAGCCCCTGTATTTGCTTTTTACCTTTTAAATAACACTTTTAGGAACATCTGCAGACAGATTTTTATGTGGATATGTATTTCTGTTTCTCTTAGGTATACACCTAGGAATTCTGGAATTTCTTTTCCTTTTTTTTTTTTTTTTTGGTGGGGGGAGGATATGAGGGATTGAACCCAGGGTCACTTAACCACTGAGCCATATCCCCAATCCTTTTCATTTTTATTTTGAGATAGGGTCTTCTTAAATTACTCAGGGCCTCACCAAGTTGCTGAGGCTGGCTTTGAACTTGCGATCCTCCTGCCTCTGCCTCCAGAGCCTCTGGGATTACAAGCATGTGCCACCATGCCCAGCTGAATTCTGGCATTTCTGGGTCATATAACAGGTTATGTTTAACCTTTTGAGAAATCATTTTCTTAAGTGGTTGCATTGGTTTACATTACATTCCCACCAGCAGGGGAGACAGCTTCAATTTCTCTACATCCTCACCAATGTTCCTCCTTACCTGTCTTTTTTTTTTTTTTTAAAGAGAGAGGAACAGTGAGAGAGAGAAACAACTTTAGAGTCTTTTGTTGCTCTGACACTTCACTGGGTACATGGTGCTGGAGTTCAAACCCATGTCCTCAAGCATGCCACGCAAGCGCTGTTACTGCTGAGCCACCGCCCCAGTCCCTTACCTGTCTTTTTAATAACAGCCGTCCTAAAGGATATGAAGAAGAATCTCATTGTGTGGTTTTGATTTGCATTTCCCCGACCGCTAATAATGTTGGGCATCTTTTCCTGTGCTTTTTGGCCATTTGTATATCTTCCATGGAGAAATAGCTATTCAAGTCCTTTGCCAGTTTTTAAATTGGGTTATCTTTTTGTTGTTCCGTTCTAAGATTTATTTATACATTCCTTAGATATTCTAAGCACTTACCAGATATGATTTGCAAATATTTTCTACCATTCTGTGAGTTGTCTTTTCATTTTCTTAATATTGTTGTTTAGAGCACAAATTTAAATTTTTTGATAAAGTCCATTTTATCAGATTTTTTTCCTTTGTTTCCACATGGGATTTTGATAAAAATGGTCTATGGATGACTCTATGAGAAATTTTTCAATAGTCTGATAAATATAATATGGAGGATTCATTATTAAAATTTACTGCCATGGGGCTCCATCTAGGGCTGGAGTCGGGTGGCTCCGCTGTTGGAGCACTTGCCTGGCATGTGCAAGGACCTGGGTTCAAACCCCAGCACCACATACACAACTAAGGATCAGAGAAACAAAGGCCAGATGAAAAAATAATAAAATTGATTTTTGTCTCCCTCTTAAAAAAATTATTGCCATAAAGTTGTTTATAGTCTTGTGTTTATGTGTGTGTGTGCGTGCATGTCTGCACATGTGAGTGTGTGTTGCTGGGATTGAACCCAGGGCCTTGCACATGCTAAGCAAGTGCTCTACCACTGAGCTACATCCCCAACCTTTCATTTTTCAGCCTTTACCAGATCTCTGCTACGTCTTCTTTTCATTCCTAATGTTGGTTGGTGGGCTGCCTCCTTTTTCTTGACCAATCTTTTCAGATATTTATTTTTATTAGTCTTTCTGAACAACCCACTTTGGCTTAGGATAATCCTGTCTGTTGAATATTTGTTTTCCAGTTCATTGAATTCTGCTCTTATTTTTATCTCTTCTACCTCCCCTACCCCTTTGTCTGGCTTATTCTGTTAACTTTTTTTTTAATTTCTTAAATTAGATACTTGGCTCATTAATTTTCAGCTTTTCTCATGCTTCTGGTATTCTGTAAAACATACTCCTCTCTTTAGCATTTTGTCTTTCTTCCATGAATTCATCACCCCTTGGCAAAAGGATGAAGAGAAACAGAGGCAGGCATGGAGTTGGGGAGCCTGCCCACTCCCGTAGGAAGAGTCTAAGGAAACACCTCCAGAGAGCTGAGAACTCCTGGGGGCGAGGGGGATGTTCCAGAGCCAAACCAAGCCATTTGGGGTCATATTTCATTACGGGAGGTGGCACCCAGTGACAATGAATCCTTGTGGCCTCACCATCTTGTCCTTGCAGACTGACTTCTATTTCAGCAAATCTCCTTTGCCAGGCCAAAAGGCAATGAGGCAGATGCTCATGTGAAGACTGGATGAGCCAAAGCAATAAACTCAGCCCCAGCTGTCAGCCCAAACTGCGTCGGCTTCAGGCTAAGAATCATCTAGTCCTTTCCTTTGCTTCTCATTCTTATTCCCAGTCAATTCTAGCCCTGGACCCACTTAATAGCGAATCCCCAAACCATCATCACTGAATGTGAGTACCGGAAGGGACTGAGAGATCATCTGTCCCATTTCCTCTCTGAAGGAAGGAGACTGAGGCTCAGGTCATACACTCTCCATTCAAGTTTATGACACAGTGCGTTTTTTGGTGGTGTCAGCAGACAATAACCAGCTTGGAGCAGGAGATATGGCTCAATAATAGAGCACGTGCTTAGCACACAGGAGGCCCTGGGTTCAGCCCCCAGCACCAAAATACAAACAAAAACAGCTCCATGAATAATTCATCCTGCTCTGAATGATACTTTTCGGATAGTATTTTGGTGTCCCCTGATTCTACTTTGCATTCATTTGTCTTCTATACTTTTTTTTTTTAATATTCCTAGTGTAGACTTTTTTAAAAAAAAAAAAAAAAAGAGAAAAGAACAGTGAGAGAGTGAGAGAGAGACAGAGAGAGAGAATCAATTTTTATTGAGTTTTACACGTGGCTTTCATTGCTCTGACACCTAGTTGAGTACATGGGTGCTGGGGTTTGAACCTGTGTACTTGCCAGGCAAGTGCCGTAACCACAGAGCCACCGCTCCAGCCCCTGTCTTCTATACTTTTACACAGCTTTCAGTTTTAAAAGTTAGATGACTTGGTCAGTTCATTTGTCAAAGACTGAGATCCAGATGTTAAGGTCTTCCATTAATATGTTTTGGCCCCCAAGCAGGCTAAAAGAAAATCAAAGATATAGGATATCCAAAGAATACAATCACAACAAGACTGATTTAATAAATATATTGAACTTGGTGCACTAAAAACAATTCTTTTTCAATTGTCATGGAACACTGACAGAGCTAATCTAATCTTACATATACATATGAGATTATTCTAAAAAGCAAAATAAACATACTCAACCAAAATCTGTACCAGCTGCAATAAACTAAAATTAGACATTAATTCCTAAACAGTATTTTTTTTCAGGACCGAATCCCCTGGAAATGAAAATCCAATTCATAAATAACTCCAGGACCAACAACAACAAAAATATCAAAGCAGTGATAATGAATGAAAATAACATGATTGAAACTTGTGGGAAGGGGTCAAAGCTACTCTAGAGAGGAAAAGTCATTGCTTTAAATGGTTTTATTGCTAAATAGGAATAAGAAAATAGTATTAGTTGAACTGAGCATTCAACTCAAAAACTCAGAAGGATTTCAAAAGAGCCCAAGAATTAATATTAAAAATTAGAGAATTAGAAAGCAATAGAACACGTTCAAAATAAACAACAGCCTAAAATAGTAAGTAGATAAGAACACCGACCTCGAAAGCTGATAGATCCTGTTTGAAACAGCTCTGGCCTTCAGAGCTGTGTGACTTTAGATAAACTAAATATTTTAACTACTCAATCACCTGTATAATGCGAATACAAGTAGTAATTCAGAGTAGTAAAGATTTTTTTAATTTATTTTTTTTTTAAGATTTTTTTAAATGAGTGTATCCAAAGCACTTAGCACTGGGTTTAGCACACGGTGGGTATTCAATAAATATGATCAAGTGTTATTGTTATCGGTTTCAAAAATGTTAAGCAAACAAGCTTAAGCAGAGAGTGAGAATAGATATTTTACTATTAGAAATTAGAAAGAGGATACCGGCACATATGGAAATTTTTAATATATTTTTAGTGATTACCAAACATAGCTCTGTGCTTCAAAAATGAAAATCTGGGGAAGGATTATTTTCTTGGATAATAAATTACCATATTTGACTCAAAAAAACAGTTGAAAATTCCTGAATAAATATATAAGCATGGAATAAATTGAAATGGTTATCAAATAACTACTTCCAAAAATGGAAGGGCCCAGATGGGCTAATTCTAGCCAACCTACAAGGACCAACGATTTCTCATGCTACTTAAACTATTCCAGAGCACAGGCCAGCATGGAAACTCCCCACTTCGTTTTGTAAAGTTAGAACAGCCTTTATTCAAAAGGCAATATGAAGAGGGAAAGCATGAGCATGTACGAATATGTAACAATGAATCCCACCACTGTGTATAATTATAATGCACCAATATAAATATGGAAAAAACAAACAGAGGAACGTTTAGACAAAGCTCACTCTTGAATGTAGATATGAAAATCCAAAACAAAACTCTAGAAAAGAATAATACACCACCAAATAGACTTCAGTCCAAGAATTTTGGAACGATTCAAATTTAAGCAATCATAAAACCACAATAAGACATCACTTCCCACTCACTAGAATGGCTATAATCAAAAAACTCATACTAATCGCTGATGAGGATACAGGGAAACTGGAACACTCGTATATTGCTGGTGGGGATGTAAAATGGTACAGCTGCTGAGAAACCAGTATGAGTTTCTCAAAAATTGAAAACACAAGGGTTACCATATAACCCAGCAATTCCACTCTTAGTGACATACCCAAGACAAATAAAAACACATGTCCACACAAAAACTTATGCACCAAAATTCATCGCAATAGTATTCATAGTAATCATGAACAGAAAACAACTCAAACGTCTATCAACTGATGGATGAATAAATTAAATTTGCTAATGTTCACATAACTAGAATACTATTCAGCCATAAAAAGAAATGAAGCACTACTGAATGTTACAACATGGATATACCATTAAAACAAGATGCTAATTGAAAAATCAGTCCCAATAGCCATATACTATATGATACTATGGATCCAGAACAGGCAAATCTTTAGAAAATGAAAGTAGATTGGCAGCCCATGGCAGGCGGGGAGAGATGGGAAGGGGCTGCTAAAGTTTGTAGAGTTCCTTTGGGGGAATGACAAAAATGTTCTAAAATGATGACAACGATGATTTTTGGTGGTGCTGGGCATTGAACCTACCCCTGAGCTACATCTTCAGCCTCTTTTTTTTTCCTTTTATTTTGAGATAGGGTCTCACTAAATTGACCAACCTGGCCTCAAACTTGTGATCCTCCTACCTCAGCCTCTCAAACTGCTGGGAGTACCGGTATGTGCCACTTCACCCAGCCCAGTGAAAAGAATTTTAAAGGATCAAAGTTCACTGTGTATCAGAAGCAGAGGCCACTTCACTGAATAGAATATGTTGTTTTCTCCCAGTTCTAAAACTATCAGCAAACAACATACTGAATCATGAAAGTCTAGAAACATTCTCCCTCCAATCAAGATCAAGAAAAGGGTGCACTTACCATTATTATATACCATTACTTTGAAGTTCTAGCCAATTAAGTAACAAGAAAAATAAACAAAATGTACCAGTATTAGAAAATAATTAAAATATTCATGATTTGTGGGTTACAGTTGAAGTCCAAAGGAAAAGAATTAACTGAGACACCATGAGAACTAATTTAATATGAGTTCAGTAAAGTTACCGATTGCAAAATATATAAAAATCTCTTAGGTAGGTTATGTAGCTCAGTGACAGAGCAGCTTGCCTAGCAAGCAAAATGCCCTGGGTTCAGTACCTGGTATAGCAAAAAATAAAAAACAAAACAAAAACGGTTTCTTATACGTAGGCAATCCCCAGCAAATAAAACAAGAAGGGGGTAAACCCTTTCATAATAGAAATCAACATTATAAATGCAAAGAAGCAAACTTTTTAAAAAATGCATGATTCCAATGTAAAGAAATTTATACATCCACTGAAGGGCAGACAGTAAGACACAAATAAATGGAGACATTCTAAGCAAAGGTATCTATGACAGGCCTATTGTAATGATTAATATTGAAATGACTGGCTATGGGAAATATTCGTAGGAAATGGAACTGGAGAAATTGGAACTCTCATACACTGCTGGTATAAATGTACAATGGAACACACATTTGGAAAACAGTCTGACAATTTCCTAAAAAGTTAAAACATTATCAACTGATGTACCCAAGAGGGATGAAGGCACATATCCACATAGACTTGTACAGATACTTTAACTGTAACAGCCAAAAACTGGACATAACTTAAATGTCCATTAGCAGATAAATGGACAAACTGGTAGAGTCAAAGTATTATCAGTGCACATATATCATGGATGCACTAATGACTGAAATAATCATTCAGGGTGAAGGAAACCAGATTAAAAAAACTACAGTACATGATTCCTTTTATGTACAACTCTAGAAAAGGCATACTAATATATAATGACAGAAAGGGCAATGGTGGGAAAGGGCAGGAGGATTTACCAAGAAAAATCAGGAAACATTTCATGTTGATAGGTATGTTCTTCATCTTGACTGTGGTAAGGATTTCATAGGTAAATACATCAAACTTGTCAAATTATGCTTTTTAAATATGTCCACTTTATTGAATTATAGCTCATTAAATCTGTTTTTAAAATTCATCTGGAAGAATCAGTGAGAAAAGCCCAGTTTGCAATTCTGTCCCTATTAATATTCTAACAATCTTAATGGAGACACTTAAATAATCAGATCTTTGCATTCAACAGTCAGCTGATAGCACCACAATCTAAAAATTCAAAAGTTATCCACCAGTACCAAAATCATTTTAACCCACCAAATTACTAATGGTATTTGCAGTGAAACTGGACAAACTCTTCTAAGGCTGAGAAATGAATAAATGAACCAGTAAATAAGCAATCAAGAATAACAATGTGAAGAATTGAAAAAGTTACTGAAATAAATGCGTGATTACGGAGTCCACCAAATACACCGTCCAAATAGGAAGCGGGTGGAAAATGGTTGATGCGTGAAACAAAATGGAAAATCCAGAAAACAGACCCTAGCTTATATAATACTTAAGCATTTAATAAATAAATGTGGCCTCTCCGGTGACAAAGAACAACATTTTTTAATAGTTGTCACTGAATGACGAGCTAAACATTTCATGAACAGAGAAATGAATATCCTTACCTCACACCGTATGTCATATGTAATTCCAGACAGATAAAAGATTAAGATATTCAACTTGGAGTTCTGGCAACAAGGTGAACTGAGTTAACACGGAAACTATACCACGCAAACATCTAGAAATACTGGACAAAATGTAATTTTAAAAAAATATTTAATACATAGCAGATCTCATTAAAAAAAAAAAAAAGGAAATCTCTAGGTGCTAGAGGAAAGAATTTAAAAGCCAAAGTATTCGGAGAACACTGAGATCCCAATGATCAGGAGGTGTGAGTGAGCAGGAAGGAAAAGGGGAGAAGAGCCAGATGAGGGCACAGAAAGACCGGGAATTAGACCTGGAAATCAGACCTGGAAATCAGCCTTAATGTCTTTAGGCTTGGGTTTTAGCACCCATGTGCAGACAGGAGATGAGGCCTTGCAAATGAGACCTCTGCATTCCTTCTTTTATTGACTCTTTAATGAGCACCTACTAATACTAGGTCCCTGGTGAGCAAAACAGACAAGGATTCCTGGCCTGGTGTGAATTTACATTCAAACAGGTGTTAGAAAGGAATGAATGGAAGAGAGATAATAAACATGATTAATAGGTAAATTAAACGGTTTATTAGAAGGTGATAAGTGTTATTGGAAAAAGGAGTAAAAAGGAGTGATCTCAGGAATGTGTGTGTCTGTGTGTGTGTGTGTGTGGCAGAGACAGACACAAATTAAGTAGCTGCTGGCAGTGGCAGGTAGTGATAGTCAGGACAGGCCTCCTTGTGTATGATATCAGCCCAAAGATTTGACATCTGAGCACATCTAATTCCCAGGGGGAAAATATCAATACCGGGGCTATAAGGATGTGCCTGTCTGGCATGTTAGAATAAGGATATCTGGGGGCTGAAACAGAGAAAACAAGAGAGCAAGTTCTAGGAGGCAGAACAGAGAGAAGTGGGGACCAGACTGGGCGGGGCTTTGCAGCCACTGTAAGAGCTCAGGGGTTCCGGGTGGTAAGCGGAAGGGAGCTAACACACAGGAGTTATCTCTCACTCATGTGCTGGGAATAGATCAGGGCAAGAGGTGTGGGAGGGCGAGGGACAGACAATTATAGCAGTCATGTACGTGGCAAAACCCTGAACCTCTCAAATGCGATAAGTAAAAGAACAAAACAATCTTTATGCATCAGCCTAAGATGACAGCTTAAGTCTGTTGCTACCCAAAGTTCTGAGCAAGTGAGAAAAAGTTTCAGCAAATGAGAAAATGAAACTCCAGACCTGGGAAGATCTGGAGGCCAAATGAATGCTCCTCATTTGATACAAGAATTTCCAAGATGATTAATTAATGCAAAAATTGGTCCCAGTCCAATAGACATCTAGGACTATGTTAGGCAGAATCAATGCAAAGCACTGGATAACGGCATTTCCATAAGGAAGACCAGTGGGATTTCCACAAAATCCCAAATAAAGATAAGCTTACAGTCAGAAAGTACAGAACACATAAGGAAATCATTCACTGAGAGCAAAGGTCAGCAGACAAACAAGCAGGAGGATCAGTACCCGCGAGCAGTTAAGATCACCCATCAAGCCAACAAGGATCATGGGATAAGGAAAAATGTGGAGCAAAAGGAACAGATATTGAAGAGAACACACCGCACGATTTCACTTACGTAAAAGTTCAAAACTAGGCAAAACTCAGTCCGTGGGCAAAATGGTGGTTTCACTGGGGAACTTGTGGTTGGGAAGAGGTGAAGGGGGCTTATGGAAATATTTTCTTCTTTTCTCTCTCTCTCTCTTTTGTTTTTCTTTTCTTTTCTTTTTTTTTTTTTTTTAAAGAAAGAGGCGAGAGAAGAGCAAAGAGAATCAATTTTACTTCTTTTTTCATCTGGCCTTTATTTCTCTAACACTTCGTTTTATGTATGTGGTGCTGAGGCTTGAATCCAGGTCCTCACGCATGCCAGGCAAACACTCCAACTGCTGAGCCACCATTCCAGCCCCCCTGTCTAATTTTTGGAGGCAGGGTGTCATTAAGTTGCCCATGTTGGCCTCAAATATGGGATCCTCCTGCCTCGGCCTCCCAAATAGCTGGAATTACAGGCGTGCACCAACGCACCCAGCTGGAAATATCTAAATTCTTGATAGCAGAGACAGATACCCAGGTGAATTCACATTGCAAAATTGCATGCAGCTGAACACCTGTGATTTGGAGAGAAGAATGGCTAGCCCCCACGCAGGAGGAAGGCGAAGGAACAGACCCCGCGTCATCCTCAGGCACCAACTGGGAGGTGAGAGGTGAGAAAGCGAGGTCTCCAGTTAAGCAACCTTTTGGAGCCAACCCCAGTGGAAGGGAAGAGTGGGAAATACCTAAGTTGCAGAGCTACTTCTGAGCGAGCAGGGAATGGGGTGGGGGAGGTAGCTAGATGGAAAAAGCTCTCAGGAAAGCAATGCGCGCATGCCCACAGAATGCAGAGCAGCAGCACTGAAGACGGACGGTGCAATCCAAGCTCTCACTTTTCAGAGGAGAAACGTGAGGTCCAGAGAACTTCAGGGGCTTGAATCCAGTCCTCTCTGCAAGGGACAATACAGACTGAAGATGGGAAGCAACCAGACACAGTGGAGATAAAGAAGACCCATGAACCACCTGGATGTGACCTGGATGATCCACCTAGCTCTGCCATGTGCCTCTGTTTCTTCACCTGTGAAATGGTGTGCAAAGGTAAATTTGTACAGCCACTTTCTACCAAACCTATAACCACCATCCATCAAAACTGAACAGATATTTATACCCAAGGGCCCAGGAATCCCACTTCTTGACGCTTCCTCAGGGAAGTTCATTCACATGTGCATCAAAAGACAGGAACAACTATGATCAAAGCTGTACAAGTTTTAATAGCCAAAACCTGGAAAAAAGAAACTTACATGTCTGCCTTAAGGGAATGGAGAAATACACTATGATACATTTATAGCAGAATTCTAGACAGTGATAAGAACTAATTCGTGGATAGACACCACAGGTGGAATAGCAAAAGAAAGATGCCAGAATATAACACCATTTGTACAAAGTTCAAAAATTATCAAAACCAAGGCATGCTGGGAAGGGGGAATGATAACACAGAGGACACAGGGCAGCTTCTGGGGTGCTGGGATGTTCCTGAGGTGGATGCTGCATATGCAGGAGTGTGACATCATGAGGTCACCGAGCTGAACGCTCAGAAGTCATGTGTTTTTTCATACATAGGTTCTATTGCCGTAAAGAAGTTTACTCTGGGCTGGAGCGGTGGCTCAGTGGTTACGGTGCTTGCCTGGCATGCGCAAGTATACGGGTTCATCCACGTACACAACTAAGTGTCAGAGCAATGAAAGTCACGTGAAAAAACTCAATAAAAATTGATTCTGTCTGTCTCTCCCTCTCACTGTCCTTCTCTCTTAAAAAAAAAAAAAAGAAGTTTTCTCAAGGGGCTGGAGCAGTGGCTAAGCAGTTACAGCACTTGCCTGGCATACGCAAGAACCCAGGTTCAAACTCCAGCATCACACACACTACAAAAAATGTCAGAAAAACAAAACCCAGATGAAACCATAAAGTCAATTCCCATTCTCTCCCCCGCTCCACCTCCCCTCCGTTCTTTAAAGAAAAAAAAGAAAAGAAAGTTTACTCAATAAAAATAGAACTGACCTAGCAGGACTGTTCCAAGGATCAAATGAGATGACATTTATAAAATGCGCAGAACAGATGATGGCAATATTAAGGACTGCAGAAATGCAAGTCGATAAATCTGCTTCTGGGTCATCTTGCACCTTTCCTGAGTCCCTCTCAAGGCACAATACAAGATGATGTTGAGCCAGGGACCTAGGTTACAAGGTATCAAGGCACAGAGAGGTTAAGTAACATCCACACTCACTCCTGGCTGGGATCAGCCACCTGAAGCCAGAGAGGGGTTCTCTCATCCAACCACCACACATGTACCTTGGCATTTCATACAGTACTAAAGAAAATGTCGTATTCTCTGACCTTGATTTAGAACTCAGTGCTTTCTAAGGACCAGGAAAAATAAATTGCTTTTCACTTATTCATGGATCATATTTTTATACAGACATCTTTAATTTAAAACAAAAACCCTGGGTTCAAACAATAAACTAGGATGAGAAATACAGAGGAACATGAAGTCCCATTCTTCCCAACAATTTCTGGGTACCGCGATGGCAAATCTGCCCCCAAATGTGGTTTAAGGAGGATTGGTTTCTGTGGCTTGGAATACGAAGCAATTTCCTTTCCCGTGGCAGCTTCAGAGGCCAAGCCTTTTCTCACCGTGAATTCTCTGCAGGTCTGAGCCACGAAGGGAGACAGGCTGGGTCTGGGAATAAAGAGTTGGCTGAGACCAACCTGCCCACCTCTGAGATCTGGCTTTGGGAAGAGGAAAACAAGTTGGCCACAGGGCTGAGGGCCGCCCAACCCCAAGGTACTTTCATGTTTCAGATGCCAAATTTGGTATCTGTAAACACAATGTGTTTCCTTTTTCATGCTGGGATTGGAACTGTTATTGTTCAGTACTTTCTGCACCAGCCCAAATGTAAGCAGAGTGCTGAGGCCAGTGGTTTCTGAAGTGTATGTCCCCTCAATACCACATTGATGCAGCTCTGAATTGAGGAACAACTTTCAGGTGGGAGAAGCCCCAGAAGCCTCGGGCATGGTGCCCTGTCCCTGGACGGGGCCATGATAAGCTTCTGTCTCAAACTCTAAGCCAGTCGGGTAGGCATTTCCAAACTGATGTTCTGGGAAAACCACTCTTTCCAGAGAACCATAGTCTCTCAGATTCTTGGCACAGAATTGGGCATAGTGGCACATGCCTGTGATCCCAGTAGCTCAGGAGGCTGAGGCAAGAGGATTACAAGTTCAAAGCCAGCCTCAGAAACTTAGTGAGGCCCAAAGAGAAACTTAGTGAGGTTCTGTCTCAAAATAAAAAATAAAAAAAAAGGGCTGTGAATATGGCTCCTGTAAAGTACCCCTGGGTTCAGTCTCCGGTATCAAAAAAACCTCTTGGCATGGAAGCAAAGAAAAACACTATAACAGAACAAATCCAGGGAGAATGTTACATGAACCAAAACCCAAAATTCAATCCTTCCCTGGAACAGGAACCAAATCTGAAACCTGCTTCTCCTCCAGACCCATCCAGTACCTGTCCTGGACATATAGTGTTGCTACAAGGGCCCATTCCTGTGTATAGCACGGTACAAGTGAACATGCAACCCCTTTCTTATGTACCTTGCCTCCTCAGTGAAAACCTTCTTTATCTGCAGACCGGGAATCCTATCCTGCACTTCCTTACATTCCAAGACCCAAGAGAGCCATCTGAACAGTAAATGTTCCAGAAACACCCCCTTACAAAGTGCTAGCATGAACATTCCAGACTATATATGCTACCTGCCTGTTAGTCACTTAGTAGCCACCTCAGTTACCCAGGTGGCTGTCACAAGATCACAGTGCTTGTGTTCAAGTGACCCTTATTTCACTTAATAATGGCCCCAAATTTCAAGAGGACTGATGCTGGCAAGTCAAATAAGCCAAAGAAAAGCCATAAAGTCATTCATTTACGAGAAAAAGTGGAAGTTCTCAACTTCATAAAGACAGGGGAAAAAATCATATGCTGAGGTTGCTAAGCTCCACAATACCACATTTTGACAGAGAGCGTTTATATTCATATAATTTTTATTACAGAACATTGTTATAATTTTTCTATTTTTTAGTTACTTTTGCTCATCTCTTATTATGCTTAACATACAAAATGTACTTTATCATTGATGTGCATATATGAGAAAAAACAAAGTCTGTAGAGGGTTCATCATTCATTCTCCATGACTTCCAGCATCCTTTGGGGATCTCTGGAGTGCATCCCCTGTGTATATATAACGGGGCCAGGGCGTGCGGGACTACTGTAGTCACCACAGCCACTCCAAAGAGGAACAGATGAAATCGGAAGTCCTGAACATAGTAATCGAACAGGCAGGAAGTATCCATCACTTTGGGACTCAAATATGGAATGTAGTGTAACATGTAGGCCCTCAGGATACTAAGAACTCATTTCCCTATAAGACCCAATGATTCAAAGCCAGCCCTTTAAAGACCCCTGTGGTTCTACAGATTTTCTAACTTAAGTGTGGAGCCTCTGGAATGTAAGGAAATTGAACACGACAACCAATAACCTCTCTTATCTGCGGGCAGGGAAGGACCCCAGGGAAAACCCAGATAATCCAGTGGCAGCACCAACCACGAGTGGGCACAGATGGGCCCCCAACTAAAAATGCTTCCACGTGCACAGGGAGCTGAGAGCTCACTTAGGCTAGTCCTGAATCCTCCAGGGAGAAGTACCTCTAGCACCTTCTTCCAGCCAGGCAAAGCCTTTCTCAAATTTACTGTGACCTCTGAGAAGCAACCCTTTTACGTCCTCTGAAAGTCTGTACGGAGAAAGCCATCTTTCTCCTGGGCCTTCTTGATATGCACAAGTGTACTGCAACCTGAATTCGATTCAGTCCAACTGTAGCTAGTATACTAATCCCAATGGCAGACAGCCCAGGGATCTCCAGGGATGGCCCCGGTACAGCCAAGGAACACTTTTCTGTTCCTTGGCAGTACTCCTGAACCATTGGTACACTTGTCTTCCTGGATAGCATCTTCTCTTGTGTTCTGACTACCAGTGGCTGTCTCTGAAAGAAATGTCCATCCTGAAGGAGGCATGGAGGTAGGAGTTTAAGTACTGTATAGAAAGATTCTGGGTAAAAGATATCCTGACAGGCATAGTGGCACATACCTTATAATCCCAGTGGCTTGGGAGGCTGAGGGCGGAGGATCAGTTCACAGCCAGCCTCAGAAACTTAGTGAAACTTGTCTCAAAATAAAAAATAAAAAGGTCTTGGGATATGACCCAGTGGTAAAGCACCCCTGGAATTCAAGTCCCAGTACCAAAAAAAAAAAAGAGAGAGAGAGAAGAAAAAGAAAAAGACATCCCCCATCTCATCAATCCCATGGCCACAAGTTCCTTCTCTCCATCAGAAAAGGAGAGAACTGGCACAAACCCATACCTAGCCAAGACCATGTGGGAGCTGCTAATGGGAATTGGTCTCTGCAACTGGCCATGGGAATGGGAATTGGTCTCTGCTTTTTGGCGTGGAGGGCAATTTACATGAAGTACATAAATAACTTTGCAAAGGTAAATTAAAACCTATTTCTGAATTTACAATAAGGATACATTTTTGGAGTGAGAGTAGAAGAATGCAGGCTGGATGTGTGGTTCAGTGGTTAGAGCACTTGCCGAGCATATGTAAAGCCCTGGGTTCTATCCCCAGCATCACAAAAAAAAAAAAAAAAAAAAAAACCCAGGAATGCAATACTGAACTCACCACAATACACCAGTCAAACCTCATGAAGCAGATAAGCTTTGAGGCCAATGTCCCCAGCAAAGCTACTAGCCCAGGCAGCTCACTTATTCCAAGTGCTATTCAGAGCAACCATCCCTTGGAGTTGGTTATAATAGGACACGGCTTTTATATGATCAGCCTTGGAAACAAATGCTGCTGATACCCCCTGCTCTCTCCAATGATTCCCGCAGACTTGCCCACACTTAGTCCTGTGTGTGTACAAACTGCCCTTTGGTGGCAGGGACATCTGTTTTTGAAAGGCTTCCGTTCCTTGTGGCAATCTGATTAATTGAACAAAGCCCACAGAAAGCACCTCGAACAACGCCTGGCCCTCAGCAGGGGTTTGTGGTCTGTCTTCAGGACACAACCTGACAACCACCTGGGACTGACATTCTAAACTCTGCAGTTCCCCCGGCCACCCAAACCAACACTACGCCTTCTGAGGCTGTGGAGACCACAAGGGCTCCCAGATGAGAGGCAAAATGCTGTATGCCACTCTACAAGTATTAGGCTTAAGTCCTGAGCATTTCAAAAGCCCTCCGAGACCTCCTGTCTCCCTATAATGAAAGGCACGGCAGAAACCCAAGGTATGATTATCACTTCTGAGAGGAAGAAAAAAATACTGGCTCACAAAATATCCATACTTGTGCATCCGCAGATAAGGCTGTTTTATAATCCAGTTCCCTGGAGAGCCATTTATTTTGGTGAAGCCAGTGTGCATAGCAGACACTGTAGAAGCCATCAAGATAACACGAATAACAACCCGGTGGACTTTTGAAGTGTAAACATAAAAGTCTATTAAGAATACAATGTTGGTTTAATCCCAAGACAAAAAATTTGCTTAATGAAAAGCACAACTCATCTCAAGAAGGAAATATCGATACCAGCTGTGAGCAGAGCATGAGGGGATTCCGTCCAGGGAACATCTGAATTGCAACCCACTGCCTTTCCAATATTTACTCTGGACATAAAGTCTCAAATACTTTTCCGAGGATCTCATTTTTCTACAGGAGGAGGAGGTCAGAGAGGAGTCTGGGCAGGGCTAAAGGAGAGCATGCCAGAGCCTAGAAATGCAGACCTGCCCCCTCCCCAGAAGCTTTGCCCTTACAAGCTTGCCGGCCTCCTCTGGACAGAGTTGGGAGCAGATTCCTTGCCTCCAGGTTCCTGCCCACAAGGTGCTAAGCCATGTTCTGAATGGAGACCTTCACCTAGTTGTCCTGAGCCAACAAGAGATAAATGACAGCCCGGAGCTGCTGGTTCCTGCAACTGCACCTAGCAGCAACCATCAAGTTCCTTCCGCTCTTTACCAGCAACAGTTTTAGCCCCTTCCTAGATTCCTTCCATATATTCCATTGAAGCAAAGGGATGGCCAGCACTAGGTTGAGAAGAAAAGATCATTTTAAAGGGATTTTCAGATTACCAGTTCTGACATCACTTTTTTTTGGGGGGGGGGTACTGGGGATTTAACCCAAGGACGCTTTCTTGCTAAGCTACATGCCCAGCCCTTTTATTTTGTTTTTATTTTTTATTTTGAGACAGGGTCTTGCTAAGTTGCGGAGGCTGACTTCAAATTTGGGGTCCTCCCATCTCAACCTCCAGAACTGGGACTACAGGCATGGGCCACCACATCTGGCATCTCACCACCTTTGAGAGCAATCACAGGCCGGAAATCAAGATTTGGCCAATGGCAACACCATGAATATTGAGAATCCACATTTAAACCACCTTCCCTCACAGTCCTACCTCCCATCTCCCACCAGGCCTGCTGGCCACAACAAATTGAGGAAAACTTAAAAACAACTTCACCCGTAAGTGCGTATGAATATAATAATGTGCTACAATAAAATGTACCACAACAGGGAACCCCCTCTAGTTTTAGCAAGAAGTAACAAGCTGCTCCCACTTTTCTCCTGTACATGGACTCATAGTAGTCATTCAATCATTCATTCACTCAATCATACATCTATCCATCCTACGAAGAGACAGCGCCGTGGACACTATAAAACAATAAGCAAACATCAGTCTGGAGTCCCAGCCTTACAACCTACTAGCTATGTGGCTCTACGTAGGCCACGTCATTTCTCTCGGCCATGGCTTCCTCATCTCTGAAATACGGTCGATTGCCTTTATTAGCACAGTTGCAATGACTAAATGACTAAACTAATGTCATTGGCAAAGAATAAGCCCTCAAGGGTTAATCACCATAATGACAGCAATTATAACAAGTACTACTAAAACCATGTACTTGTTCCAGTTATGTCCAGGCTCTGGACTAGGCAGCAAACAATTTTAACCTTCTGATTTTCCAAGAGTCTTTAGTGGGGCGTTGGATTTCTCATGACAACACCTCTAATATGTCCTCCCAGGCTTGCCAGGGATGAGGGTGGGCCCAAGCACCAGGGCTATTTACAGCATGAAGACCTCCTCCTCAAAGCCATGTTTAAACAATTATGAGCATTATGTTGCAGGTACCCATGACTGTAGGAGGCCAGCCCAGCATGGTGCTCATCTTGCAGAGGCGTCTTTTGTATGGGTTTTGGGTTACAACTGGGCAAAGCAAAGCTAAAGAGTGAGTTGCCAAACAAGTTTTCATAAACTCAACCTGTCACAAACCAGGCAAGGGCTCATGCTGACATCCCCACAGTAAGATTAAACAGCATGCTTCATCAGGCACTAAATACTAACACATCTCCAACGTCAGGGGGACACTGATTAAAACTGATCTCAATAATTTATGAAACGCAATATGGTCTTCAGATGCTCTTTTGAGAAAAGGAAGGCCGGGGAGGGCCTGGCAACCCAGGTGGTTTAAAACTGTTCATGCATTTTCCCGGGGATAGACACACCCCCACCATGCACGGGTGCTTCTTTACACAGTGAATTGTAAATGCACATGTGTATAAAAGCAAGTGAACACTGCTGATACATATGGGCGGAAGAAAGTATTCAGCTATTCCACTGAGAGCTTTCCATGCTGTAACGTTATACAGAGTCTTGTCTTTCATATTGTTTTGAGGGTCTTTTTTTTTTCCCAGAAGAAATCCAAGATTGCATTTTAAATAAAATTGGGCTTTACAACATTTATTCTGTAGAGAAATTGACCTTGAATCAACACTAAAATGAAAACTGGAACAAAGGAAGCATGCTTCAGAGTGCATTTCTGGGTAATATGTAGCACCTCTGCCCTACGCAGGATGACTGAGTCAAATAACATCGACATATTTTCAATTGCTAGGGCTATTTTTCAGGGAGAAGTGGGAGTTAATCTAGGGAAGAATGGCATTTTACTGTATTATAAATCATGTCTTATTATTTTGTAAAGGCAAAAAACAATGGCACAGCTCCTTTTTATTATGACTGATTTTTGGAATTTAAAAAATGTCTTATTTCTTTGCCTTCGTTGTAAATAGTGTGGGTAGTTTGACTTTATGTGTCAACAGTGTGAAATTCACAGGATAGGATTATGCTGGGGGAGAAAAATCTGAGTTGCTGATGGTACGGAAGTTAGTATTTGAAGGATTTATTAATGCTTTTTCCAAGCACAGGGCCCTTTAGTATCTCCGAACACCTGTCAAATACTAATTCATTCACATATCTCCACTACAGGGCCTTTTCATAAAAAGCTCGACCTTTAATTGTAAATCACTCCTAAACTGACCTTGCCAGCTTTCTCTTTTACAGAATGATGGAACAATCATCAAGACTTTAATTAAGGGCTGGAGCAGTGGCTCAGCGGTTTCTGCGCTTGCCTGGCAAGCATGAGGACCCGGGTTCAAACCCCAGCACCACGTACACAACTAAGTGTTGGAGCAACTAAGGCCATGTGAAAAACTAAATAAAGTTGTTTAAAAAAAAAAAAAAAGACTTTAATTAAGACTTTTGGAGAACTTCAATCTAATGTTCCCAGCTATATCTACAAGGTATCAAAACATCTATTCAAAAGGAAACTATAAATAACTTTAACAGAATGGAATTGGCTTTGCTTTTATAAAATGACTGAATAATTGGCAAGATTTAAAGACACTTTAACTACTGAGAATTAAAATAACTTGAGTAAAAACCAGAAAAATATTGTTAGCTAATCATTTGTCATGTAGATTATGTACTTAATAGGCCTAATTAAACTTTTTGAACAAAACTCGCTTGCTAATTACATTAGTTAATATGTTGATTGCTCAATTTGGCCAAAAAAAAAAAAAAGTCAATCCAATTTGCACTTTGATCAAAAGACAAAATCCTAAACTATAGAGATTATTTCAAGAGCACAACCTTTATCATAAGAGACGCAGGTTAGGTCTTCATGTCCAAAGTGACAGGGAGAGACGGGTGGTGAATCCAATACCAAGGCAGGGAGGAACCTTCAGGCCAGCAACATTTTACCAAAATATCCCATCTATTCACCTTGCATTTGTCCAATTAGACACTGCTGATGACCATACAAAGTAATCTTTCATATGCATACACAGACTAAAACTGATAGCAAACCCCTGGGAAACCCTTTAAATGTCAATAAAGGGTTTTTATGCACAAAAGGAAGAAAAGAAAAGAGGAAAAGAAAAGAAGAGATGGGAAAAACCAACATTTCTGAAGGAATTGAGCAGATCAAAGGAACTTTATTCTCCAAGACCACTAAGTCAGTGTGTAACTACTCAGCAGAATCCTGAAAAGTCTCTTCAAACTGGAAGCCAACTCTGTCCCTTGAAGGAGGGGGATGTACAATTAGGTCTGCAAAATCAGGACACATTGAGTGTAAAAATGGAGGCCCCGTCACGCAACAGGAGGAGCAGAAGTCTGCAGACCAGGGCGCCTGCCTGGGCCTCTGTGCCCACCCAACCCTCCAAGACATGTTTTCCATTGACTTGCTCATAAGTCTGCATCCACAGTCATGAGGCACAAACTATTCGACAACAACATGACACAATTAATCAGAACCAGACCACAAAACGTGTGTTTGTGGGGACCGGCAAACTTTGCAATGTGTCCCAGAGGGTGAAGCAATTGAAGAGACTCAAACTGGCTGTCTGTGGTTGGGGGGAAGGGGAGGAAAAATTTGGATGTTCACAAAAGATGCACACCAAATGGCACATTGATCAACTAAATGATTTTCGTTACAATCACTGTAGGATTTGGAAACTTACTTCTCACACTGAAAACGAAAGGTACTTTCTTACTACCTTTTCTTTCTTCCTGGGGAGAAACTGATGCCTGAGATTTTCTGCACCAACAAAGTTGTACAATTCAGAAGTAGAACATAGCCTCATTTCTGACCCAGGCGTATTCATCAGTGCCCAGTTTTGTCAGATTTCTCTTTCAGGAATTGAAACTCTATTAAAAATCCAGACGCTGGGCCCTTAGTTAATTCAAAACTGTTTAATTTCACCAAACCCTGAAGCGAACAAAAAAATCTGGTATACTTTTTTTTGAGACCAGGATTGAATTAGTTTAAAATAGTTACTGAACCCTCCTTTGTAATCTGTAGATAGTAATTAATTAAAATCACATCATTCTTCTTTTGCTAACACAAACACGATGTTCAAAAGAGAAAAGGAATTCTTTTTTTTTCAAACCATAAAAAGACAAATGGAGCGTGCAGGAGCGATATTAGCCGGGTACCAAACTGGCCCCAAACTCCAAAGAGTTCTCTGCCATCTCCCAAGGGATTTGTGGTTGTGGAGCTGTAACTTCCCGGGAACAGGACCGAGGTCCCCAACTGCGCGCCCAGCTGCAGCCCTAGGAAAGGGGGAGGGGGAGCGGAGGTGAATCCCAGAGACCAGCCAAACTGAGAGGAAAGGCAATGAATGTGTTTCCGTTTGGATCACGGATTATGGAAACCTGTTGGCAAATTTTCTCCAAACCACTTCCCCACTGCCGACCCCCGGTTGCATTTCTCGAGGTGGTTTCTGACTTCACAGAATGCACCGGGCGCAAACCCCGGGCGTCCACAGCTAGCACCATGCCAGAGAGACCTGCTTTCAGCCCTTGCTGGTCCCCGAACACGCCTCCCACGGCTCCTGAGATATCCCCACAACCGATCCTCCGATGCAGTTGCGCCTGCGCTCGGGAGAACCCGCGGCTGCGAGGCCGGGGAGCGGTCGCCCGCGTCTCCACCCACCGCGCGCTGCCCCACTCACCCACGCACTCGTTGGCCTCGCGGGCCGTGGCGCGTTGCCAGGGTCGATCGTAGTGGAAGGGTTTGCAGCGGTCGCATTCCGGGCCGGCAGTGTTGTGCCTGCAGTCGCACACCAGGCTGTCGTCGCGGTCGCGCACGCAGCGAGCCGCGTGGCCGTTGCACTTGCAGCGGCCGCCCACCTGCAGGTCCGATACTGCATAGAAGTACGAGTCGCGCGCCAGCTCCGAGTCGTCTTCGTTCTCGTCGCCAAACGTGTGCAGGCGACTGAAGGCCACACGGATATCGGTGGCCGTGACCCAGTCCTGCAGCACCGGAGAGTTATCAAAGTCGTGCGCCGAGGGCCGTCCGTCCAGCGTGCTGAAGGCGATGAGGCCGCCCGAAAGCGGGCGCATGTCGGTGTGCGAGTCGGTGCACACAGCCTCCTGCTCGTTCTGCTTGGTGATGGGCGCGCGGTGCGGCCGGTTGTACATCTTGCGGCACTGTGTGGAGTAGAACTGGAAGGGCACCCACGTACGCCCATAGTCCATGGACTTGTAGATGGCCATGGACTCCGGCCGTGGCGAGCAAAACTGCAGACTCACGTAGGTCACCTCGAACTTTTTGCCGAGAGACAGTGTGAGCGTGACATTGTGCGGGAACTGCAGGTAGTTCTCCGACTGCCAGCACGTCAGGTTGTGCGGGTTGTTGAGGTCGGTGAGGAAGGCGGGCGGATGCGCCTTCTTGGGGTCGGAAGCGTTGCAGAGGTGGCAGGAGCGCAGCCGCTCCTCGCCCCGCTCGCTCACCACGCAGTAGCGCGCCGGCGGTCGGCCGCAGGTGCTGGACACGCGCACATCCTTGCCGAAGGCCGCATTGACAAAGTCCGGGATGCAGCGGCGCGGGTGGCCGTTCTCGTCCGAGCAGGGGTCCGGCTGCGCCGCCTGGCCAGCGAACATGCTGAGCCCGGGCCCGCCGCGCACCGCGCCCACCAGGCACGCCACCGCCGCCAGCGCAGCCAACGCCTCCCACACAGCGCGCATCATGCTGCGTCCAGCTTGCCCCGGCCCCGCCGCGGAGTCAGTCCGCCTGCCGCAGAAGGCGCCTGAGGAGAGAGGGGAGCTGCGCTCAGCCAGCCCGCCCCGCGCCCTCCGGCCCTCCCAAGGTGGCAGGCGGGGCGTGGGCGAACGCCGGGCTTCCCCGGCACCAAACCCGCGGCCGACTGCCCGCCTTGCTGCCCCAAAGTCCCGGGGGCAGGCGGATCAGGGGCCTCCGAGCCCGCAACGCCCGTGCCCATTCTTCCCGACTGGTGAGCCGGGGCAGCGGGCGAACGCTGAGTTTCCCCGCCACTGCCGCCTCCACGCCGCCGGAGGAGTAAGCCCGCGCCCGTCAGCCAGTCCGCGACCAACCCACCTCGCACCCCAAGCAAGCCTCGGACGCAGGAGAGCTCGGGCGTCCCCCAAACCCATACGGCCCGCGCCCATTCCTCCCGCAACCTGGGGTCGCTCTCATCTGCCCCCGATCGCGTCCCGCCAGGGAATGTTTGTTCGGGACTTTACCTCTAGTGAGGGTAAAAGAGAAAGAAAAGTTTGCCTGGCTCCGGCCGGGGAGCCCGCGCGCCGGACGGGGAGAGCCTCTCGCTGGCTGCTAGCAGGAGCGTCCTGCCTCAGCGCGGGCTTGCCAGCTCCATGCCCGGCGCGGCCGCCGCTGCCCCAGCCCCGGCCCCGGCCGCCTCCGCCTCTCTCTCCGGAGTGACGACGCGGCCGCCCGGCTCGCGCCGCTCCCGCCGCGGTCGCAGTGCTGCCCTGCCCGCGCCCCGGGCGCACACACACACTCACGCTCGCTGGCGCGCACTCACACACGCACGCACGCCCCTGAAGGCTCCGCCGCCGCCGCCGCCGCCGCCACTCGAGCTGGGAGTGGGGGGCGGAGGGGAGCGCGGGGGCGGGGCCGCCGGGCGGGGCGCCGGCCAATAAAGTCGGCGAGCAGCCGCCCGCTCGCCAGCAAAGTTTTAACCCCGGGAAAGAAGAAAGTTAAAGGGAGCCAGCCCAAGACGCTAGCGAGGGCGAGCGGGAGCGGGTGGGAACCCGGGAGCCCGAGAAAGAGCAACAAGAGACAAAGAGAAAGCGAGAGGAGAGCCCGGGGAAACCCCGGAGAGGGGGCTGGGCCGGGCGCGCACCCCAGGGGGTGGGGGGGAGCTGGCCGCGGACTGTCAGCCTCGCCGGGGCTGGGCGCTGCGCACCCTGGGGAGCGAGCGGGCTGGGGGAGGGGACGGATTTCTCCGCCTGCAACACCCTCCACCCCCCCACCCACCCCCAGTGTCCCAGCCAAACACATCTGTGTTTGTTTTCTTTGCTGCGCCGAGGTCGGGCCTTCCTCTAACGCAGCCTGATCGCCCCGGTGGCACCGCGCACAGGGCTGTGCCTCTGTGGGCATGCAGCCCTGGGGCGTGAGGAAGGGGAAGGGAATGTGACCTTTGCCTGCCCTTTATTCCTGCCCGAACTCCCTGGGGTCTAACCAGGAGGGGCTTCTCGCCTGAATCCCCCAGTCTTGGGCCTGTCCATCAGGAACGCGAACGCGGCTCCTTTCCTGCTGCGGAGCTGTGGTGGGCAGGATGTTGAAGGGATACTATGCCCTCAACACCTGGATACTAGCCAAAGCCACTTGCAGACTGGTCTGCAGTGCCTCAGATGTGGGGGCCAACCGAGCTCTCCCAAGATCACCTGAGGCTGGTATATTGGTACTTTCTTACTAGCGTTAAGGGTGCTGTAGATCACTGTAGTATCTCATGAGATCCCCAAAATAGCTTTGCAAAGTAGTAGTAGTAGCTGAGCCCACTGAGGTCTCAGAAAGCTGAAGTGCCTTGCCCAAGATATCCCAGCTAGTAAACATCAAATCCAGGAATAGAAACCTGTGCTCCTAGCTGGGTGCAGTGGTGGGCTCCCATAGTCCCAGGTACTTGGGAGATGGAGGCATGAGAATTGCTTGAGCCCAGGAATTCAAGGCCAGCCTGGGCAACATGGCATGGCAAGACCCTGTCTCAAAAACCTGGGTTCCTTCCTATCCATCACATTTGTCAAAAGAACAATCCCATCTAATTACAGTTTCATGGGGCATCTTCAGGGCCACCCAGCCTCTCTGTCACCATGAGGAAAAGACGAGGACAGTGACAGTATCCTTTGACCATCTTGGAGCAGCAAAGAGCTTTGGGGGAAAGAAACTACTAGGCTGTGTTTAGAACCAAATTTTTGTTGGTTTATTTGTTACTTGAAATGTGTGATCTAGTAACAGACCATAATGGAAACTCCAGGTCCTGGTTCTGGACCAAGGGCTCTCTTGCCCTCATGCATTAGCTCCCTTAAGTGCCTCATTTTGTCTTATTGGCATTTTCATAAACCCTGAGAATCTAAGAAGGGGCCTCAGGGCTTGTCTGGCCCAGCTCAATCTCTTTGGAAGAAGGCCTTTCCCAGCCTTCCCCAGCCTCCCTGAGAGCAGGCCACCCAAGCCAGCTCTTCCAAGGAGGGAGGCTCACCACAGCCCAAGGAAATAAATCCATTTCATTGCAGGACAGCTTGGATTCATCCTCTCCCTGGGATAGCACTTTAGCTCTGCCTTTTTGTGCCATTTACCACTCTCTGCTCTGTTTATTTATGCCTTGCCTTGTGGCAGAAAGGATTTCAGGTGACTTACAGGGGTACTTAAAAGATGGCAAAATAACATAAATTACAAGTGAAGTGAAAGGAAATAAAAGAAATGTTTGAACACTGTGGACTGCAAAGTCCCAATGGTATACTGAAAGGCGGCATAGCACTTAGGAGGGCACATTTTGGTTCAAATGCTTCCTCACCTGTGTGACCCCGGCAGGTTGTCACATCTTCCCGCACCTTGGTTTCCTCCTCTGTAAAAGGGGGACAAGGATATCTACCTGCTAGGGTTGTGAGCATCAAATGAGTTCACAACATGAATATTACAACTTATATTATGTGTATGTAGTGCAGTTACGTAATACACTCAAATATACCTTCACATCTATGTCTATGTAAATCTACATAAAGCCAGGCATATTGGATATAAAAGTGTGAATTATGAGTATTAAATTGCTAGAGGTGGGGGCTGGAGCGGTGGCACAGCAGTTCGGGCGCTTGCCTGGCATGCACAAGAACGTGGGTTCAAACCCCAGCACCACGTATACAACAGAGTGCCCAAGCAACGAAGCCCACATGAAAAACTAAATGAAATCTCATTCTTTCTCTCTCTCTCACTATCCCTCTCTCTTTAAAAAAAAAAATTGCTAGAGTTGTAGAGGAATTTTTAATTATTTAAAGAACATTTAATTACCCAGAAAGATGTTCATGACATGTAAAAAAAAAAAAAAATAAAAAGCAAATGGGAAAAGATCATGCACAATACAAGGTAATTTTTATTTTAAAAATGTATGCATTGGGGCTGGAGCGGTGGCTCGGCGGTTTCGGCGCTTGCCTGGCAAGCACGAGGACCCGGGTTCAAACCCCAGCACCACGTACACAACTGAGCATTGGAGCAACTAAGGCCATGTGAAAAACTAAATGAAGTTGTTTCTCTCTTTCTCTGTCTCTCTCACTGTCTCTCTTTAAAAAAAAAAAATGTATGCATAAAAAGACAACATTGTTTAATAGTGGCTATCTTAGAGAACAAGACTGCAGGTGATTTTTGTTTATCATTGTACGTTCTCAATTTTATACAGTAAAATAATAAGGAAAGCTAAAAAAAGAAAGTAAGAGGGAAGACAGTAGGAATGGGAATAATGCCAACGTTCACCTTCTGTGGGTGGGCCACCGATTTGTCCCTATGCTTTCCCACAGCAAAAATGAAAAAGAGACCATGTCTGTTACGCAATTCCCAGTGTCCATGAGATAGAAACAGACCGATTGCTCAAGAGAATTACAACTATTCTTGGTACTAAAATCAGCCAGGAATTTCTCCTGGGGGGCCTCATAAAAAGAGCACAATGTGAAGTAATAAGCAAACATGCCCAGCAGCAACCCCTAATAGTCACAGCAGGAGTTCTGTGAGGTGGGCTCTATGATGGCCCTCAATAAAAGCCAGTGGCATTGCCCAGGTCAGGGGAAAAATATTCTGGCACCAAAACACAGGTCTGAAAAAGGCAAATCAGGGTATTCAGCTCAATACCCACCAACCTGGGTGTATCCTGGAGTATCTGCAAGACTCATGGTCAAGCGCTGCTTCTTGTCCACAGAGCTTCTGCTGGATCTTGTGTGGCTACAAGTTTGAGATTGGACTCCATAGGGTGTGATTCTTCTGTGTTGCTGGCTAGGATTGAACCAGTGATCTGCAGTAAAAGGACTGGGGGGACACGATCCTTTTATTGTGGTCACTAAGGTCTAACTTTATCTTCTTTAGTACTTCCTGATAGGCAGGATTATCTCACTCACCTTGCAATCCAAGAGATTCAGAATCTTCTGGAATACAGTAGAAAGTTATCTACCTCCATTCAAAGCCCTTCTCCCTGTCACTTCTACAGTTCATTGGATTCCAACTCTGCATTGCAGCCCAGATCAAATCTCTGCCCCTTCAAAAATTTTGAAATCAATCCTTTCTGTTTTATCTCTTCTAGGCAAAATGTTTCCAGTTCTTTTAGTGATTTCTCATAGGATATGGGTTTCAGATCACTAGACAGCCTTTGCCAATGCCCTCCAATTTGTCAGTGTCCCTTCCTAAAAGCATGGTGCCTTTAGAGGGGACAAATGCAAAACACAGATGTGCCAGTGTTGTGAGAGCTTCTCAGCGCAGGGGTTATAAATACACCCTCGAAGGCATGTGAGTCTCTGAGCAGCAGGATCCAGGGTACAACAATGTGGTTCAGAACAACAATGTGGTTCCGGGGTGAGAAAGCAAATTCCTAGGAATTTCTGCAAGGAATGTAGTAGGAGCTGCAGCCACCTTTCACAGCATGCAGCGTTACCTGTGAAGCCTGATGACAACGGAGCACCCAGAAAGGGGACAATGTGGCAATTTTCAGAAAACTTAGGAGTAGCCAAAGGAGGAGGAGAGCCTACGTTCAGGAGTTCTAGAAACCAAAGAGCTAGAGAGTTTCAAGGAAGGGGGGAGCGGTGAGCCTGAGCGGTGTCACCTACCTTAAGGTCAAGATAAGATCTGAAATGAGTGTTTTGGATTACACTACAAGGAAGTCATTGGTGACCTTGACGGGAGGAGGGGTGGCAGAAGAATGGTGGGGACAGAAGCCAGATTGCCTCAGGTTGTGGAATGAAAAGGGAGGTGTGGAAGGGGAGATACCAAGTGTAGACAACTTTCAAGAAGTGTGACTACAAGAAGTAGGAAAGAGAGAGGGCCTGGCAGGAAGGTGACATGGGATAGAGGGAAGGCAGAGGCTTTTTATTCTCGTTTATAAGATAAGGCTATTTGAACATGCCTAAATGCTGATATGAAGGAGCCAGGAGGGGAGAGGTTGAAGACAGATAAAACTACCCTTGTTAAATTGGCAGCCAGGTGGTCTGAAAATGTCTCCTGTTTGAATTAAATAGGAAGTGACACATCTTAGCCTGGAGGAGGGGCCAGAGCCCTGGAGATTTGGGGTTGGGGAGAACATAGATGCCATCATTAAGGACACCAGGACAATGCTTGCTAGGAAGAATTAAAGGTCCTATTGAGGTTAGTGACTATGAAAAAGAAAAGCCCCACATAAAATCATAGAACACACACCACCCCCAGCAAGGTAGGCCTAGAGAGAGAATGCTGGATTAATCTAGATTGTAGGGTGGGACCGAAGGACAAGAGGGTGAAGACAAGGTCAAAGAGAGAAAGAATGAGGATAGTAGGACAGGAATGGCAGAGGAAATACAGAATCCCAGGTTGTGGAGCTGTGATGTTCACTGTGGTAGCCAGGGGCCATGTGTAGCAATTCCAGTTTCAACTTGAATTAATGCAAATACATGCTCAGTTCAGTTGCCCCTGATTTGCGCAGCATTAATAAAGGACATTCCCATCATCACTGAAAGTTCTATCAGACAGAGCTGGTCTCGAATATTTGGAAAGAAAGAAGAAATGTGATGAGGGATTATGGAGGAACCTATGGTGGTGATTCCAGAAGTGGAAGGGAAGGTGATTGGAGACAGGAGGTCAAAGTGCTTGGTGGACTGTCACCTGGGTGAACGGCATCAAGGCTTGGGCAGAGATGAAGGCTGAGCCACAGATGGGTGTCTCCAAAGCAAGGGGAGAGTGAAATAGATGGGGTGGTGGTAGTTCTAAGGATGGGATGCCAGAGGTGGAAGGGCCTCACTGTTAGGGTCTCTTTAAGGGTTTGGGGGGTTGTTCTGTTGTTGTTTTAATAAAGATGGAAAGAATGATGGGAAGGCAGGAGGACAAGAGCACTCCACCCCTGGGTGATGGGCATGTGTGCTGTGGGAAAGGAACAACCCCACTAATGACAGTGGGCAGGGCTGTGGGTGGGAGCAGGCTGGGTGGTCAGCATGACAGTGAGGAGACCAATCAGTGAACAGGATACAGGGAGGGGATTCCCCAGGCTAATGGCTGGCATGGAAGGAGGACAGGAAGAAATGAGATGGATGTGGAGAAACGAGATGACTAGTGTGCCTTTCATCTTGGGAATCACCAAGAGTTTTACTTAATTAATTTTGTGTTTGTGTCTGTGGTGCTGGGAATTAAACCCATGGGCCCTTTACCACTGAACCACATCTCCAGCCCTTTTATGTATTTATTTATTTGAGACAAGAGTCTTGCTAAATTGCTGAGACGTGGTCTTGAACTTGCAATCCTCCTGTCTCAACTTCCCAAGTAGGTGGGATTACAGGTGTCTGACACCACACCCTGCCCCAAGGGCTTTACTTTTAAAATCAAATGCATAGAGGCTGGAGTGGTTGTTCAACGGTTCTGGCACTTGCCTGGCGTGCATAAGGATGCAGGTTTGAACCCCAGCACCACGTGCCGAACAAGTGTTCAGATGAAAAACTAAAGGGATATTCTCTCTCTCTCTCTCTCTCTCTCTCTCTCTCTCTCTCTTTTAAATCCAGTCCATATATTGGAGGCTGGGGACGTAGCTCAGTGACAGAGGGCTTGCCTAACAAGGGCGAAACCCTGGGTTCAATCCTCCACACAATGCACTTACTGCTTATTGTATGCAGAGCTCTCTTCTAAGCACTTTGCCAATCATTAACTTATTATCTTCCTAAAAACCTTATGAGGTAGGTATATTATTACCTTCTTTAAGGAGGAAACAGAGTCAGAGAGAAGTAATCTGCTGAAGATCACATCACTGGGAAGTAGAAGGGCAAGGAATTGAACTCATGGCCTGCCGACTGAGTGTGGAGCCTCAGCCCCTAATGGCAAGATGATGGGTGTGTCTGGGCCGCAGTACTCCCTGAGAGGAGGGGTGGGCTCCAGGTCTACCAGGAATATGAGCTGTGGCCTGGGGCCACTGTGTTTCTGAGAACCTCTGGCTCAGTTAAAAGGACAGATAACTGGGTTCCAGGACCCCAGCATAGACTGGAAATTGCAGCCAGAGGTGACCAGGGGTCATCTGTCCTCTGCAGAAGGGTCATCTGCGCCTAGATTGTTTTCCCTTTGGAAACAGAAAGAAGTTGACTTAGACAAGTCATGATTCCAAGTTACCACTTGCAACTGACTGACTGAGCTGGTGGTTTACCCATGAAAGCATCAGTTTGTTTATGATGAAGTGGGGGTAGCCACCCTCCACTCAAAGGCTTCTTATGGAGATTTTTAAAAATGCAGCTGGAAGGAAAAGAACTGGCACCGAGAGATGTCCTCTTCTCTTCTCTCTCTCTCCCTCTCTCCATATATATAGTGTGTGGGGGGGTTCTGGGGATCACCTATGCCACAAGCACTCTACCACTGAGCTATGTCCCCAGCACCCATGTTTTGTTTTGTTTTTTTGTTTTGCTTTTAATAATTAGAATCCTCATATCTGTCTACTAGATCCCTCAACCTGGAAGAATTAGGGGCATGCTTTCATTTAAAGGCTTCTAGAGGGGCTGGAGCGATGGCTCAGCGGTTTCGGCGCTTGCCTGGCAAGCACGAGGACCCGGGTTCAAACCCCAGCACCACGTACACAACTAAGTGTTGGAGCAACTAAGGCCATGTGACAAACTAAATAAAGTTGTTTCTCTCTTTCTCTGTCTCTCTCACTGTCCCTCTCTCTTTAAAAAAAATAAAAAATAAAAAATAAAGGCTTCTAAAGGGGCTGGAGCTGTGGCTCGGAGGTTAAGGCGCTTGCCCAGCATGCACGAGTACACGGGTTCAAACCCTAGGACCCACATACACACTGTCAGAGCAAAGAAAACCAAATAAAAAACTCAATAAAAATTGATTTTATCTCTCTCTCTCTCTCTCTCTCTCTCATTGTCCTTCTCTCTTAAAAAAAAAAAAAAAAGGCTATGAGAACCCAGCTCATCTGATTGGCCACATGGAGGAATGCACAAAGGACCCCAGGTCCCTGGGCAGAATTTCAAGAGATGTGACTGTTCTGGGAAAAGATTTAGAAAGTGAAGGGAAGGTCTAAATAGTGTGTACGGTTCCTGGGGATTTATCTCTTTCCTCAGGGCTCTTTATCTGAATCTCAGTAAGGCCTCCCTTGTCCAGGCATCGGTTGAAGATTCGTGATGAGGGCACAGAAATCCATCCATACAAACCCCAAATGTGCCAAATCCTTTCATCAACCAGGGCTCTTTGAAGGGGTAAAAATGCTTGTGGATAACAGGAACCAGCAGGTGTGATTTATTCTTATTTACAAAAGCTTTTGACAAGGTCCCACCCCAATTGCTACTGAAATGAAGAAAATGTTCCAGTGGCAGTGGGATGGCTGGCGGGGGGGGGGGCTTTGTCATGGATGGAAGACCAGCCCCAGAGTTGGGGCTCAACTCATTTAACATGGACACATGAAGGCGTCGGTGCCCTCAGTGAGACCTCCAGGTTTAGAGATGACACTGGAGTAAAGACAGAAGCAAGAGGATTCATTGGAGGATCCCACGAGATTGTGCAGATGAGCAGAGAAAACAGAAGGGGGTGTATTCAGAAATATTCTGAAATACTTTATAGATTGAAAGGTTATTGCTTAAGATTGGAAAACTATTATTTTAAGACTCAATATAAACTGCTTCTTCAACAGTATTCACTGGCATTTGGTGTAGGAAAAATCCCTGGGCACCACAAGACATTTATCATCCCTGACCCCTGTCCACTAAATGCCAATAGTTTCTGCCACATGCATACACACGCTCCATGTGGCTCCTCATGTTTATGAATTTCTTTTAGAAGAGCTACCCCTCACCCCATTCTGATCCAATTGAAATTTTGCCCAATGTGCCCCCTAGGTGGGTGGGTAGGGCTCCATACATTCTAGGCAGAGAACTGGAAATAAAGCAGGATGCATTTAGGATCTTCTGAGAAGTTCTCCTCATCACCTCTCAGAATGCTTGTGGAGATGGAGATGCTCCACGCAAGAGCAAGTCCACTGTGGTGTGCTGGAAACACACACAAAGCAAGGCAGGAAACAGAAAGGACCAGGGGAGGGGATTTTAAACAAGGTGCTCAGGAGGAGTTTTCTAAGAAAGGCCCAGCAGAGCAGAGAATGAACTGAGGAAGGGAGCTATGGGGATGTGGTTTTGGTAGAGGGTGCTTCTGGAAGAAGGAACAGTATATGCAAAGGTTCTGAGCAGCAGCTTGATTTTGTAAGGGATAGGAAGGAGGTCACTTGCTAGGAACTTGACGAGCAAGATGGGGAACAGTAGAGGAGAAGTCAGAGATGTAGGTAGGAGCTAGGACATGCAGATCCTCACAGACTTTGATAAGGAATCTGAATTCACTGAGATCCATTCTGGTCTGTGTGCACAGGTATGCATCTGTAATCCCAGCTACTCAGGAGGCCGAGTTAGGAGGATCACAAGTTTGAGGCTGGCCTAGGCACCTTAGTGAGATCCTGTCTCAAAATAAAAAATAAAATGGACTGGGGATGTAACTCACTGGTAAAGTGCCTCTGGGTTCCCAGGGCTTAGGGGAATCCATCCTGGGTACTTCCAAGGTTTTGGTTAACTACTTTCCCCATAACTCTTATATGATATTGTCTTTCTGACTAATACACAATTTTCCTGAGAAGGAACTGTACCCTCTGAATCCCCAGTGTATAACAGACTGTCTGGCACAAGACGGGTGTGTATTAGAAATGAAGGCCACTGAGGTGCTGAACATCTGTGATAGGCTGAAAATGGTCTGTAAAGTGGATCTATGTCTTAATCCCTGGAACCAGTCTCCAGTGAATGTTGCTTTAGATGGCAAAAGCGAGTCTTTGATGAAGAGGTTAAATTAAGGATCTTTCGATGGAGCGATCATCTTGGCTTATCAAGATAGACTCTAAATGTAATCACAAGTGTCCTAGGAGAGAACCAGAGGGAGATCTAACAAAAGAGGAGAAGGCATGTAAAAACATAGGCAGAGGGGGGCTGGAGCAGTTGCTCAGCATTTACGGTGCTTGCGTGGCACGCGCGAGGACGCAGGTTCAAACCCCAGCACCATATACACAACAAAGTGTTGGAGCAATGAAAACCAGATGACAAGCTAAAAATAAAATTGATTCTCTCTCTCTGTCCCTCTGTCTCTTTATAAATTTAAAAAATACATAGGCAGAGATTCATAGCAATGTTATTATAAGCCACCGCAAGTTGAAAGAAGCAGAGGGTGGATTCTGCCCTATAGCCTCTGGGAGAAGCACAGCCCTTGATTCCAATCTGATGATACTGATTTTACCCTGCTGGCCTCCAGAACCATAAAAGAATAAACTTTTGTTGTTTTAAGCTACCACATTTGTGGGAATTTATTATATTAGCCACAGTTAGCTTTCTGACACTATAATGATATACCTGAGACAATAATTTATAAAGAGAAAAGGTTTATTTTGGAGATTCCAGTCCATGATCAATTGGTTCCCTTTGCTTTGGGCCTGTGGTGAGGCAGCATGTCACATTGGGAACATGTGGTGGAACAGAATCATTCAGCCTGTCACCAGGAAACAAGAAAAGAAAGGAAGGAGCTGGGTTCCCACAATCTCTTTTGAGGGCACATCCCCAATGATCTAAAGACCTTCCACTGGGACTCACTTCACGAAAGTTCTACCACCTCCCAGCAGTGAGTCCCAGCAGTCAGTCTCAGGGACAAGTCTTTTTTTTTTTTTCTTAGAGAGAGAGAGAGGGACAGTGAGAAAGAGAGAGAATCAATTTTATTTAGTTTTTCACATGGCTTTTGTTGCTCTGAGACTTTGTTGTATACGTGGTGCTGGGGTTTGAACTCTTGTACTTGCGCATGCTAGGCAAGTGCCATAACTGCTGAGCCATCACTCCAGACTCCCCTCCTTTTTTTTCTTTTTTAAGAGAGAGAGAATCAATTTTATTTAGTTTTTCATGTGGCTTTCATTACACAGACACTCCGTTGTATACATGATGCTGGAGTTTGAACGTAGATCCTTTCACATGCCAGGCAAGCGCCGTAACTGCTGAGCCACTGCTCGAGCCCCCAAGGGCCAAGTCTTTAATTCATGAATCTTTGGGAAACATTCAAGATCCAAACCAGAGCACACAGGAACCCAATACACCAGCAAATCGCAGAAATGCCAGAATTTAAATTACATCTTAGAACATAAGCATGGAAGGGAGCTGGAGCTGGAGCTGGAACTGTTGTGGCTCAGCAGTTGCGGCGCTTGCCTGGCATGCATAAGTATGCAGGTTCAAACCCCAGCACCCACATATACAACTAAGTGTCAGAGCAATGAAAGCCATGTGAAAATGTCATTGAAAATTGATTCTCTCTCTCTCTCTCACTGTCCTTCTCTCTTAAAAAAAAAAGACAAGCATGGGGTAAATGAAAGGAATAAAAGAAGAACCTCTGTACTCTGGTCTTAAGACATTCCTTCCTCAACCCAGGTGTGGTGGTGCACACCTGTTATCCCAGTGACCCCAGAGGCTAAGGCATGAGGATTGCCAAGTTCAAAGTCAGCTGAGGCAACTTAGTGAGACTGTGTCAAAATAAAAAATTAAAAGGACTAGGGATGTAGCTCAATGGTAGGGCACCCTTGGGTTCCTTCCATGGTAATGAAAAAGAAACTCCTCAAGTCCTCCTTTGGGTTCTCTTCTTACAGGCAGTGAGTGGCTCCAACTTACTTACTTCCCTACAACACTGAGTTCAGAGCATTCTATGGAAACTGGCCAAATGCTTAAATCAAGGGATTGCAAGCCCTTTCTCTAGAGTCCAGGTTGTAGTAGCCTTTATGATGTAAAACACAGTCCTAAAGTAAGTCTGAATGTTCTCTTGAGCACTGGAGAAAACTATAGCCACAATATCAGGGTACACCAGTCCACAGGGACCCCAGGAGCTCTTCACTCCAAGTCTTTAAGCCAGTTGCTATGGCACACACATGTAATCTCAGCAATCTAGGAGACTGAGGCAGGAGGATCACAAGCTGAAGGCCAGCCTAGGCAACTTACCAAGACCCTGTCTCAAAATTAAAAATTAAAAAATGGCTAGGGATGTAACTCAGTGGTAGAGCACACCTGAGTTCAATCCCCAGTACTGGAAAAAAAAGGTTTATAAACTGAGATTAGGCATCTTCCACTCTTCCAAGGAACCAGAGAACCCAAAATTAGAATCCTTGGGGAACTAGTGAGTGCTAAATTGGTGGTACACGCAGGAGTGACAGCTGATAGTAGAATCCACCCCAACCCATCCCAGGGATGCAGGACAGGACCTGTAACCACAAGACTCTCTGAGGGCATTACTGCGTAAGAGGCCAGCAGAGTTAGAGAAGAGGGGCAGCCCTGAGAGAGTGCCTTATCTAGTACTCCCCACTTTACGAGTGAGGAACCTGAGGCCAGCGAGGATGGGCAAACTGCCCCGAATCTAATGCTCCCAAAGATGCCTGTGAATCATGGACATGGGTTGTGGTTACCCAGGCAACTCCACCAAGGGAACACCTGAATATTCCATTCTGTTAACTTAGGTGGGGGGAAAAAAAGAGTCATGATTTTGGTGGGAAAAAAAATTCCCATGAAAAAATGACTATATAAATTTCTATGGTTAAAGGAGTAAGCTTCTGTTAACAGCAAAAAATCAGTTATATAGAACAGCTTATTTTCCCCAAATGTCAGTAAAATGAGGGATTACTGGTTTATATGTCACACAGGAAGGAAATTTAGAGATTTGACTCCACAAGGTGGTTCAGGATGAGAACAGACACGGATCGTTGATTTCCAACACACTGGGTAAGTGCGTGGACTTTTCAATCATAATAAGGCATCAAAAGAAACTAGGATTTGAGGGGCAGGAAGGACTTTCCTTCACCCACGGAAATGGACCTCAGGCAGGAGCACCACCAGAATGACGCCAGAGTGCACACAAGCTTGGATGGCCATGACCTCACCTAGTGAACCGCTCCCTAGCCTCTGGCTGAGCAGCTGGCTTATGAGGTCTCCCACCCAGAGATCTTTTTGAGTGGTCAACAGGGTGGTAGAGTTCCAAGAAGACTACTTGAATTGTACAGCAGTCATAGACAGTCACCAACATTAACATCTGCAGTGTTGGTAATTCATGTCACTCCCCGGAGCATCAACTTCCTCTTATGAAAAATGTGGAAGGTAGTCGCCCTTCCCTCCCTCCTTCCTTCCTTCTGCGGATATCAGTAGTAATGAATAATCAATTGTATGCAAAAGACCCTGAAGTGTTCAAAACCCTAAGCAATTTTTATAATGTTGTGCAGAAACAGCTAACCCAGTGCTGCCACCTCCACTAAGGGCATCACCCTCTGGAGAGGATATCAAACTGCCTTGGGTACTGTCCTGGATGATGCTCAGGACAAGAATGATGGGCACTTACAGAAATGCTGGGCTTTGGTACTAAAGGGCAACAATAACATATTGAGCCAGACATGGTCGCACACACCTGTAAGCTCAACGACTCAGGAGGCTGAGGTAAGAGGATCACAACAGCCTCAGCAGCTTGGCAAGATTGTGTCTCAAAAAATAAAAAGGGCTGAGGGTGTGACTCAGTGGTAGAACTTCCTCAAGTTCAATCTTTGGTGTGAAGTGTATGTAATTCATAATTATTAAAAATGAGTTACTTGATGAATATGAATAAAAAGTATCAGCTTCAGCTTAGGGTCAGGTAGATCCCTCAAGAGTGGAGTCTCATCATCACAATCATGGTCATGATCATAACCATAATGGCAGCTTACACTTCTTAAGCACGTGGCTCACTGTCAGACCTAGATTGTTGGGTTTTGGGGCAGTGGCAGTGGTGGTGGTGGTGGTGGTGGTGTGGTACTGGTAGCAGAATCTGGCTGTAAAATTACGAACAGCTCCACTTGTAAGTGAAGATAGGGAGGGGGAGGATGAGCCAGACTGTGGGCTCCAGGAGTGGATGTGACATCTTGCTTGCTTTCTACTCTCTCCCCACACCTGATATGGACCCCTGATAGGCACTCAAATAAATATGTACTAAGTGAACAGGGAAGGCCCAGCTAAGGCATCTAAATGTAAGGAACATGGATTTCTTGATTTCTGGGAGCATGTCAGAGCTTCAGTTTGGTGGGTCTAATTTGGTTTCTCTTCCATGAGCTTTTGTTTCCTAGAAATGGTTCATTTGTATAAAGATTCCCGCTGTGGGTAATGTTGGCCTTGCCCTAGAACTTGGACAATCCTTGGTATCATCAAAATCTCAAAATCCATGTTGTAAAAAACCGGTTTCAGAGTGGGAACCAGACCTTTCCAATGGGAGTCAAGGACTCTGCCCGCATCCCAAAGGCTCGGGACACTATGGCCTCCCGCCTGAGCCCCTTCAGCCAAGATCTGATTTTCTCATCATCTGGATAGTCTCAGCAACTCACAGCAAAAGGAGGAACCAAGCTGACCTTTCTGGAGGTTTGTTTAAAGCAGAACAATGTTTGTCTTGTCCAAACACTATGAATTACTCCAGAGGATCCTGCCCAGTTTTACAATCCACAGCTACAAATGGCTTACATAAATAGGGACTCATCCTTCCCTGGCCCTCTCTCTGTTCCCCATGGTTTCTCCCCCGCCTGCCTGCTTTCTTCCACTTTTCCAGGCCTTTTCTCTGCCCCTTTCCAAGCCCTCCCACCTTCTGTTCTCTGAACCCCAGCACAGTGAAGGGGCAGGTGCAGTGTGTCCTGGGAAACAGCGCACACCTGGGTTATTACTGGCTCAGGTCCCCCATGGCTGGCTGCTCTGTCCCTGGACAGGTTTGCCTTGGTAAGGGGGCCTCTGGGCACATTGGTAGTGTATGAGGTCTTTGATATCCAGAGTTAGGTCCAGCTGTGAAAGCATACTGGTAAGAGGAGGTCCCTAGGTTTGAAAGCTCAGTGTTGAGTCAGCCTGCAGCCCACGTAGGCCATTCCTCATCTGCCTGGGTACCCAGCTCACCCATTGCCTCTCCCTCTTTGGCTGCACCTTCTGGGGCATCCTGAGGAATCTCCTAGCAGTAAATCCCACCCACTATGGTCACCAGTCTGGGAGGTAACAGAAAAGACTCTTGCTGATCATTAGATGCCCTGGAGAACAAGGCAGGGCCCGTGGGCATGGGAGAGAGGGGGCTAATGGAGCGGAGGAAGCCACTTGAATCAATATGCTTTGAGAATAAATATGCTTTGAGAAATTCATTTAAAATAGTGTGTGAGCAGGGCTGGAGCGGTGGCTCAGCGGTTTCGGCGCTTGCCTGGCAAGCACGAGGACCCGGGTTCAAACCCCAGCACCACATATACAACTGAGCATTGGAACAACTAAGGCCATGTGAAAAACTAAAGTTGTTTCTCTCTTTCTCTGCCTCTCTCCCTGTCCCTCTCTCTTTATTAAAAAAAAAAAAGTGTGTGAGCCCCTCCCCATACCTAGGGAAGTACTCTCTGGGGCTGGGGCCAGAAGCAACTGATACTCAAGAGTAGGAGATTCACTACTGTGCCCCCCCCAAAAAAAATCTGCTCTATCCAAGCTATCTAACTGGTGATACTAGTGACTTCAGATCTCAGTGTTGCCATGGTTGTGGAATCTCCATATTGTCATCTGTTCAGTGGCTCTAGAATCTCAGCATCACCATTGTGCGATGGTTCTAGAATGTCAGCATTGCCACCTATGTGATGGCTCTAGAATCTTAGATTCACTAACTGTGCAAAGGCTCTAGAATCTTAGTATCACCATCTGTATACTGGCTCTAGAATCTTTGAAAGGCAGCTTCCAGCTCTTGGAAAGCATTTTCAAGAAGAACTGGGTGCCAGAACCCAGACACAGTAAGAGTTGGGTGGAGGCATCCTGAGAAAAACAGGGATCACTAGCACTCCAGGGAGAGGTGTTGGTGAAGAGTTGGAGAGATGCCAGGGCAGTGTGCAGCAGGATTGGTGGTTGGAGGTGTGTGGGATCCTTCTACCGAGGGCATCTGGTACTTGGGGCCAAATGTGATCTCATTTTATCCTTCTTTTGCAAATGAGGAAACTGAGCCTGAGAAGCAGAAACTTCCACTTAGAAGTTGGTGAACGGCATGGGATTCCATCTCCCTCACACGCCCTGGAACATGCATCTGGTCTTTCCAGAAATGTCCCTTCCTTCCAGTGGCTTTCCTTGTCATTTCAACCTGTCCGGGAGCCAAGGTCTGGCCTCAGAGCCTCGCCTCTTCCTCTCCCCCCAAGGGGAGGGTCGCAGTGGGCTGAAGGACCAGGGTCAAATCTGCACGCCAAAGTGGACGATGAAACCAGACCACAGGGGAAATTAAGTTCCTGCCCATTGCCCATTGCAAAGCTCTACAGTCCAGCTGGAAGCTCTTGTCGTGCGAGGCCGGAGGTCCACAGGGTTAGGGATGCAGCTGGAGAGAAAGGCAGAGGGCGCCACCGGGGGGAAGGAGGCTCCAGCATTCAGACCATGAGTGCTTAACACTCAGGGCGATCCTTAGTTCAGAAGCGGTCAGAAGATGAAGCTGCCGTTTCTTGTTCAGCTGATATCCTCCGGTGGACCCTAAGGTCCGAGCGGTAGCGAGTAGGAAAGGCACCGTGTCACCTCCCAGACCCCGGGAGCGAAAGAGCTGATATCGCAAAGAACCCGGAAAATTAAGTTTGGTGCTGGCTGGGATTTGCACCAGCCAGGCCCTGTTTCTACAATCTCTCCTTGTGCGTCGCCTTCCATTCACAGTTTGTGACACCCAAAAACTCTCGGCGTGACCTCTGGCATGCTACAGACGGATCTGGGCCTTGGGGTCCTCCTTTTTTGCGAACTGCAGGGTTTTGGACGAATGCTCCCTGAGCCCCCGCTCCAACGTCCGCGTCTTAAATTCGCTGCGCCTCCTTCTATTTCATCAATGTCTTTGTCCCCGTGGCCTTAACCAGAGCTTCCTGTTTCCCGATTTGCCTGGGCCCCAGCCTGGGTCCCGCTCTCGCTCGACTTTCCCGTCGAAGGCACTGGAGTGAGTGATTCCGGGACACGCAGGCGGAGGCCGGCGGGTCCGCGGCGAAGGCCGAGGCTGTATGGAAATGGCCAGAGGAGCCGGCGGGCGCGGCGGCGATTTATTCTGGGAGTGACAGCCCCTTTGAGCGCTCGGCGAATGGCATTTTCTGTCTGTGAAAGCCTTTCTTCCCACCTCTGTTCAGATTAGCCCGGGGGATGAATGCGCCCATTATCCAGCCCGCTGACCATTCTGAAACGCCAAATTAATTACTAAGCACTGAATCTGGCGCCGGGGCCGGGGCACTGGGAGGTGTGAAAATAGCGAGCGGTTGGAGATGGAGAAGGCGAGGGGCGCAGCGCGGAAAGGGCGGGGCGGGGTGGCCCGGGGCGCGGGCGCGGGCGCGGCGGGGCTGGGCCGGTTTGGCTGGCCGCCGAGCGCGACCTGCCGGTGCGACCGCGAGCGACCGCGGGTGAGCCGGCTACAGGGGACCAGCGCAGCGAGGAAGACCTGGAGCCGAGGACGCGCCCCCAACCAGCTAGGGTTTGCTAGGATCGCCGGCCAGAGCGCGCCAAGTGTGCAGGGCGCTGGGCTGGGGCTCCAGCGTGCGAACCACGCGCCCACTGGTGCTGGTCTTGGATGCACCGCTCCGGGTGTCGTCCCGCAGACAGCCCCAACCCTCCGCCACCCCTGCTAACCCGGAGCAAGCTCTGTGGAGCTCCAGTTGTCCCCCTGACCCCACCCCCCGGGGCCTTCCAAAAACTTGGGCGACGCCCTCGGACTGCAGCTCCACATAGAGCTTCCCAAGCGCGGGGCAGCTGCGACTCGGGGTCCGCGAATGGCACTTACCTCCCCGAGGCGTCGGGCGGCAGAGGGAAGCGAGCTCTCGGAGGCTGCGGCTGGAGGGCTCCGTGCGCGAGAGAGCGCACGCCTTTGAGACTCTTCCGCAGGACTCCGCCAGGTGGTGTCTAGCCTGCCTGGCCCTCAAAGCTCCTCAGCCCCGCAGCCACCCTGCTTGCCTGCGGGGCCGCTTGCGCAACCCAGTCTTTCTCTCCCACTCTGCGCCCTGCCGCTCCGGCTCCAGTAAAACTAGGCAGAAAAACAACCGAACACTCCAGAAGAATAGGATGGATATAATTTGGGATACACAGATACCCAAGAGAAAGCTACCCTAGCTTTTGTTGGCCTTGGGGTTGGAAGAATCTAATTTTTGACCAGGTGCTGGGGATGGGATGGGCGAGGAAAGGATTGAGATGTCGTGCCCTAGGACTTGCGATTCTGTCCCCTCTGCCATCACCTGAGGACAACCTTCAAGACTGCTAAGTGATCCTCACACCCTTGAGCGGAGAAGGCCGGCGGACACGCCTCCCCCAATTACCATTAAAACGACTGAAGAGATAAAATAAGAGATAGAACTGTCGCCACTTAACACCAGGGAAAAGGGAATCCACACTACAGAACCTGGGGAGTTTAAGAGGACCGGGGGAAGGCGGAAGGAATTCCACATTCAGCAGGGGAGCGCAAAGCTCGCTCGGATTTAAGTGCCTCCGCCAACCTCTCTGGGTAGCGCGCCAGCCACATAGGAGATGGCACCCGAGAACCCTCCGCAGATCAGCGGCCGCGCACAGATTTGCAGGCATAAATTAGGACTCCAGCTTCAGGCATTATTAAAATTTTACATCATGAGTTTTCTCTTTCAAGAATACTTTTTGACATTTGTACTGAAATTTCAACCTTCACTAAGTTTCCCCTGTTTTCATGGTTGCCGTTTATGTCACCTAAATGCCTTTCTCATCGCTGAGTTTCTTGTTTTAACATCTCACACTACTGAAATTCTACTTTGGGTAACCGTTAAAGTAACGGTGTTTGGATGGTGGACTTTTAAAATATTTACATGTGTTAGGTCTCTCTGTTAGCTTGTACACAAAAGCTTGTTTGATATAAGATTCTAGGGCCATAGCCCTTTATACTTAGAACTCTGTGATGTATCAGTGTTGCTAGCATTAAACAGAAAAGCCACTGTGATGTGCCTTATTTTGCATTGTGGCTGAGACATAATAGAGGGTCAATGAGTGTAACGATTTATGATTACGTTATTAGTTATGGATTCACTGTCTTCCGATTTTGGTTTTTGTATGTTTTGTTTGGTACCGCAGGGGCACTTAGTCACTAATTCACACACCCAGCCCTTTTTTCTTTTTATTTTCATACAGGGTCTCCCTAAGTTGCTGAGACTGGCTTTGAAACTGCGATTCTCCTGCCTCAGCCTCCTGATCCCCTGGGATTACAGGCATGGGCCACACCACCTGGCTGCTTCTCTCAGGTTTTAGATTTGGTCCTATATCATCAACATCATTCTTCTTCTTCCTCCTCTCCCCCCCCTCCTCCTCTTTCTTTGTCTTGCCTTCCTGTGGTTCTAGGGATTAAACCCAGGACCTCCAACATGCTAAGCAAAGTACTCTACTGCTGAGTTACCCTCCCAGTCCCCTAATTTACTTTCTTAAAAGAAACACATACACACACACACTTCATGTATATATAACATGTATGTATATGTGAAATATATTTGGTTACTGCCTTTGTTACTAATTTCAACTTTGGGCTAGTCATTTACTCTCTTTACCTTCACCTCTTCTTCTCTAAAATAAACAAATGATTGCTGTGGTCCTATCCTGCTCCAAAAGTGTGGGAGTCTATTCATTTATAATAAACAACAACAATATCACCCCTACCCCGCCCCACCCACCCACACACACACACACACTTCACAATGATTAGAATGCTGTAATTGTTTTTTTTTTTAAGAGAGAGAGGGACAGTGAGAGAGAGAAAGAGAGAATTTTTATTTAGTTTTTCATATGGTTTTCATTGCTCCAACAGTTCATCATGTACGTGGTGCTAGGGTTCAAACTCATGTCTTCGAGCATGCCAGGCAAGCGCCAAAACTACCGAGCCACCACTCCAGCCCCTATAATTTTTTTTAAAAAAGCTAATTACCAGTGTTGAGTAGGATGTGAAAAATTTGAAAGCTTCATACATTGGTGGTAGGAGCATGAACTGATACAGTTATTCAAAAAGGTTAAACATAGAAGTACCATGTGATCTAGCAATCCACTCTTAGATAGATACCCAAGAGGCATTAAAGGAGAACAAAACCTTGCATACAAACGTTTCTATCCGCATTATTCATAATAGTCAAAAGCTGGACACAACTCAAACAATGTTTATCCACCAAATAATGGTTGAATAAACCAAGTGTGGTAAATCCATACAAATGAATGTTATTCAGCCATCCAAAGAAATGAAGTTTTTTTTTTTTAAGAGAGAGAGAGAGAGATAGAGTAAGATAGAGTGAATCAATTTACTTAGTTTTTCATCTGGCCTTTGTTTCTCTGACACTTAGCTGTATATGTGGTGCTGGGGTTCAAACCCAGGTCCTTGTGCCTGCCAGGCAAGAGCTCCCACCGCTGAGCCACTGCTCCAGCCCCAGAAATGGAGTATTGATAATGTTACAACATGAATGAACCTTGAACCTACCATGCTAAGTGAAAGATGTCAGACACAAAGGACTGCATATTGTACGGTTTCATTTATAGTGAAATGTCCAGAACAGGCAAATCTAAAGAGAAGTAGATTAGTTGTTGCCCAGAACTGGGAAAGGGTGGGCAGGAGGACACAGGGAGTGACTGCCAGTGGGTGTGAGGTTTGCTTTGGAGTGAGGAAAGTCCACTGTTTTGATGATTGCACAACTCTGTGAATATACTAATAACCGTTGAATTGTACACTTAGTTTATTATTTTATTTTTAGCAGTGCTGGGGATTGAACCTAGGGCTTGCTATACCCTGACCTTTTTTTTTAATTTTATACATATTTTTGGTACTGAGGATTGAACCGAGGAATGGTTAACCACTGAGCCATGTCCCCAGCCATTTTTATTTTTTAAATTTTGAAACAGGGTCTAGTTAAATTGCTTAAGGCCTCCATAAATTGCTGAGGCTTGTTTTGAACTAGGGATTTTCCTGCCTCAGCCTCCTGAGCCACTGGAATTACAGGTGAGCACCACCATGCCTGCCTGCCTTTTAAAATTTATTTTTATATCAGGATAGGTCCTCACTAAGTTACTGAGACTGGCCTGGAACTTGCAATCCTCCTACCTCAGCCTTCCCAGTTGGCTGAAATTACAGACATGTACCACCATTCCCAGCTGAATTGTGTTAAATGTATGAGTAGATGGTATATGAAGTATATATATCAATATATATAATTGTGTTAAAAAATACTTAACAGGGTTGGTGTGGTGGCTAAGTGGTTATGGCGCTTGCCTGGCATGTGTGGGGACACAGGTTTGAACCCCAGTACCACATACACAACCAAGCAACGAAAGCCACATGAAAAATTAAATAAAATTGATTCTCTCTTTCTCTCTCTCTCTCTCTCTCTCTCTCTTCCTCTCTTACTGCCCCCCCCTTTCTCTCTTACTGTCCCTCACTCTCTAAGAAGAAAAAAAAAGTCTTTATAAAAAATACTTAATTCCAGCTGGTCATAGTGGTGCATGCCCACAATTCTAGCATCTTGGGAGGCTGAGGGAGGAGGATTACAAATTCCAGGCCAATCTCAGCAATTAGGCGATACCCTCTGTGACTTAGCAAAACTCTGTCTCAAAATCAAAAGGACTGGGGTGTGGTTCAGTGGTAAAGTGTCCCTGGGTTCAATCCCCAATGCCAAAGTCAGGGGAAAACATTCCACCATTCAGTCCATATGAGGTCCTGGGATAAGAACTGGCTAAACAGAAGGGAAAACAAGGGTGTGAGTTTTATGCTCATGAATCTGACAGCATAATTGTTTTTTTTTTTTTGTTTGTTTTTTATTTCTTTTTTTGTCATTGTAGGACCACATGATCTGCCAAACCAATGAAAGGGATCTTCACACTTTAGCACAAAGATTTCCATGGTGGTCCATACAATGACAAGACTTCTTTGCATCTTACCATGTCCTAATACCTAAGTATTAACTTTCTGTTCTTTGTCTTTTTTGCAATTTTACTGTCTGAAATAAATGCCCCAATGGAGTCCTATAGTTTCAGAAGTCTCTGACTCTCAGAATACCATATCCTCAAGGAGCAGCTCCTTGCAAGCCCATGGCATAATGATAAAGGGCAACACTTGTGAAGCCAGACTACCAGTCTTCAAATCCCAGTCCTGCCGAGGGGTGTGGTGGCACTCACCTGGAATCCCAGGACTTGGAAGGCTGAGGCAGGAGGATCACAAGTTCAAAGCCATCCTCAACAATTTAGAACTTGTCTCAAAATTAAAACATAAAATGGACTGGATATGACTCAGTGGTAAAGCATCACTGGGTTAAATCCCCAGTACCAAAATAAATAAAAAGATTCCATCCAGCTTGGCTGTGCTTTCTGATTGTCATATCCTCAGCTGCATTCCTCCACCACATTCTTCTGCCATGATGGTCTGCCTTACCTAGAGCCCTGAGAAATGGTGTCATCCTTCTGTGGACTGAGACCTCTAGAACCGATTAGTTGGTCAGGAATCTACTTATATGACCTACTGGGTGCTCTGCATTCATGTCTCTCCCAAGACTGGAGCTGAGATATCAGCCAAGACCATGACATCAACAGGGGACTTCACTGAAAACCTCTGAGCTCACATGATGTAAAGAATTCAATTCTTCAAAGGTCCTTGAAAGAAAGGCCAGCCATGTTTCTTACACATGCATTTCTGCAAATGGCACTTTCTTTCACCAAAATGTGCAAGCTGAAAGGAAAACAAAAAGAATTCTATCAGCAAAACAGAAAGCACAGGGGCTGGAGCGGTGGCTCAGCGTTTACGATGCTTGCCCGGCATGCACAAGTACATGGGTTCAAACCCCAGCACCCATGTTCACAACTAAGTGTCAGAGCAACGAAAGCCATGTGGAAAAACTCAATAAAAATTGGTTCTCTCCAAATCAAAATGGATCAAGGAGCTAGGAATTAAAGCAGCTACACTGCAACTGATGGGGAAAAAATTAGGTCCAACACTTCAGCATTTGGGAGTAGGCAAAGACTTTCTCAACAAGTCTCTTAAAGTGAAGGAAGTAAAAAATTAGTGATTGGGATGCCATAAAGCTAAAAAGCTTCTGTACTGCCAAGGAAACAATCAAAAGAGTCAAGAGGTTTCCTACGGAAATGGAGAGAATTATGGGCTATGATTCCTCTGACAGGGGCTTCATATCCAGAATCTACAAAATCCTCAAAAATCTCAACTACAAAAACACAAACAACCCAGTTAATAAATGGGCCAAAGAGCTAAATAGAAACTTCTCAACAGAGGACATTGATCAAGCCAATGAGTACACGAGAAAGTGCTCTAAATCACTAGTAATCAGAGAGATGCAAATGAAAACTACATTAAGATATCACCTTATGCCAGTGAGAATGAAGAAAATAAACAATAAGAGATGCTGGAGGGGCTGTGGAGAGACAGGAACACTAACACACTGTTGGTGGAGCTGCAGACTGGTCCAGCCCCTCTGGAAAGCAGTGTGGAGAATCCTCAAAAAACTAGGGATGAGCCCACCATACGATCCTGCTATTCCACTTCTGGGTATTTTTCCAGGGGATTTAGAATCAACACATTACAGTGACACAGCAATATCTATGTTCATAGCAGCTCAATTTACTATTGCTAGATTATGGAAACAACCCAGATGGATGAATGGATCCAAAAACTGTGGTACATATATACCATGGAATTTTACACAGCAATTAGAAACAATGATATCACAGCCTTTGAAGGTAAATGGATGGCTATGGAAGAAATTATGCTGAGTAAAATCAGCTTAACCCAGAGAACCAAGGGTTCAACGTGTCCACTCATCTGTGGAGGCTGGTTCTAGACCCTGGCCATTAAGAAAGGTGGTCTATTATCATGTGTTAAATCCAGATAAGGTGTAAAGTTATACAACCTAATACTTTATTTTAGAGATATTGCAGGAAGGGGAAGGGTGGGATAAGGGAGGGTAATTGGGGGGGCACTCCTGGGGGTAAATCTAATATCCAGAATCTATACACATTTTATATTATTTTGTTAAAAAATTGTATGGTTGTTTAAAAATAAATTTCTCAATAAAAAATAATTAATTCTCTCTGTCTCTCACTGTCTTTCTCTCTTAAAAAAAAACAGAAAGCACCATCTTTTGTAAACAAATCACAGAATAAATATTTTGTGTTTGCTGTATTTCATTAGTTATAGGCAAATTGCTAAGTCATTTCACATTCAAACAGAAGGTATTCAACAAGTGTACGAAAGCAAGTTGCAGGGATCATTGGCGAGGCCATGTCCAAAATACTGCCTGCCACAGACAGTGTTCAATACTGGGCTAATTCATACATGATATTGTACATTTGGAAAGTTATAATGTTTCTGTTAATGTTAGTACTTTGCTAGTTGCAGAGAGCTTCAAAGATCTCAGATTAAGAAAGGATAATCATTTAAAACTAGTTGATAAAACCTTTTGTATACCTGATAGAAATATGTATACATCATGTAGCTAATAAGACATACAAAATATGTAAAGAATTCCTATAACTCAATAATAAATTCAAAATAAACCCAAAGGATTTTTTTATATAAAATTCAAAAACAACTCAAAGGAATAAAAAATAAAAAAGACTTTAATAGAATTTTCCTTTTATTTTTAAGAGAGAGGGACAGTGAGAGAGAGAGAGAGAGAAAAAGAGAATCAATGTTATTAGTTTTTCATATGATCTTCATTGCTCAGACACTTTGCTGTGTATGTGGTGCTGGGGTTCGAACCCAAGTCCTCGTGCATGCCAGGCAAGCACCGAAACCGCTGAGCCACCGCTCCAGCCCCTTCAATAGAATTTTCTAACAAAAAAATTATAGATAGGGGCTGGAGCGGTGGCTCAGTGGTTTTGGCACTTGCCTGGCAAGCAGGAGGACCCGAGTTCAAACCCCAGCACCACGTACACAACTGAGTGTTGGAGCAACTAAGGCCATGTGAAAAACTAAATAAAATTGTTTCTCTCTTTCTCTGTATCTCTCACTGTCCCTCTGTCTTTAAAAAAAATTATAAATAGCCAATGAGCACATAAAAAGAGCTCCATATCAATAACCAAGAGGGAAATACAAATCAAAACCACAAAGACATAGCTTCTTACGCTCGTTAGGATTAAAATTGAAACAAAACAAAACTGCAAACCCCAATGAAAAAACAATGGAAAATAACAAGAAATGGTACAGACAGTATTGAAAACAGTGGAGTGTTTTCTAAAATATAAAAAAATTCAAGGAGCTGGAGCAGCGGCTCAGCAATTACGGCGCTTGCCTGACATGCATGAGTACACGGGTTCAAACTCCAGCACACACGCACACAACTAAGTGTCAGAGCAACGAAAGCCACGTGAAAAGCTCAGTAAAAATTGATTCTGTCTCTATCTCACTGTCCTTTTCTCTCTCTCTAAAAAAAAAATCAAATACAATTGCCATATAATCTAGTGATTTCTATTTCTGTGTAGAAGTATTAGTATTAGTAGAAGGATTAGTCAAGGATCTCCTGAACAACAGACGCAAAAGCGTCAAATAAACAATAGGAATTGGTATCATGGAAATCAAGAGGTCCTACAACTAGTCATCTTCGAGCTGCAAAAACCAAGAAAGCCAATTCTTCAGTCTCATTCTGAAGGTCTGACAACGATGTGATGGAGGGAAGGGAACCAGGAGGGACCGCTTTGTACTGATGTAGGAGAAAATAGATATCTCAGTTCAATCAGGAAGAGGTCAAATTGCCCTCATCTGCCCTTTTATTTTGTTCTCTTTGGGGCTCCGTGGACTGTATGATATCCCCCCTGCCTGCCCCCTCCCTCTCCCTCTCTCTCTCACACACACACACATTAGGTTTTCCTTCTTCAAATGCTAATGTCTTCAGGAAACGTCCTCAAAGATACATTCAGAAATAATGTTTTTCAAGCTATCTGGGTATCCCTAGCCCAGTCAAGTTGACACACAAAAGTTATTATAACATTGCTTTATACCAAAGAATCAAACCAGGGTTTTGAAGAGATGTTTTTTCATTCATATTCACAGTAGCATTTTTCATCATGCCAAATGGTAGAAGCAGCCTACGTGCCCATTGATAGATGAGTGGGAAACAAAGTTTTGTTTGTACATACAAGAGAATTGTGCTCAGCTTTAAGAAGGATGGGGATTCCGAAACCTGCACAACACGGAGGAACGTGGAGGATGTTATACAAGGTAAAATAATCCAGTCACAAAAAGACAGATACTGCGTGGCTCCACTTGTAAGAAGGAATCTAGAGTAGTCCAAGTCACAGATATAAAGTCGAGGCATAAAGCTCCTGTAGGAGCTCAGAGGAGCAGAAATGGGGAGCTGTTGTTCAATGTGTAAGGAGTTTCAATTTTTCAAGATGAAAAGAGTTGTGGACATGGTGGTTGCAAAACACCTGGTGTATTACACTACTTAAGGGCACACTTAAACTATTAAGAGGAAAGGGGTCAGTGGGGGTTAGGGCAATAGGGTGTAGATAAAATCAAATTATGTTATTTGCATGTACAAATATGTAGCAATGAGACCCATTATTCTGTATAATTAAAATGCACTTAAGGGGCCGGAGCGGTGGCTCAGTGGTTGCAGTGCTTGCCTGGCATACGTGAGTGCGTGAGTTCGAACCCCAGCACCACATACACAACTAAGTGTCCCGGGAATGGAAGTCATATGAAAAACTAAATAAAGATTGCCTCTCTCTCTCTCTCTCTCTCTCTTTCTCACTGTCTCCTCTTTCTTTAGAAAAGAAAAGAAAAATGCTTTTAAAGTTGATTTTTAAAAATGGTTAAAATGCTAAATTTCATGTTATATGTATTTTACCACAATTTTTAAAAAATTGAGAAAAAAACTTCTCTTACAATCTATTAAAAAAAATTCCAGCCCTGCCTCTCACTAGTTACTTGAGTGTAGTCAAGTCACCGATCTGCTTGGTGCCTCAGTTTTCCCACATACAAAATGGGAATAACAGTCCTTATATCATAAAAATTTTGTATTATTGAGCTAACATGTGAAGTGATAGCATGTGGTAGCTGATATTGTTCATATTATCGTTACTATCTACAAAGGAAGGTTGCACAAGTGATCCCACACACCTGCTACTTTCCCATAGCCCATTAGGTGGCGCAAGTGCATTGCTTCAGGCAACAAAAATGGCTGCAGCCCCCCCCCCCTTTCTGCTCAGTAAACTCTGAACTTTGATAAATGATGCACAGGGGTTGTTAGTGCTGTGGTTGTGGTTCCATCTGTGAGTTACATATAACAATATTACCTATAATGCATCAATTTTTTTCTAATCAGTGCCACTCACTAGAAAAACATTTTCCTCAATCCAGAGAAAATCAAGGGCAAAGTCTGGGTAAAATGTCAGCTCCATCCCAATTTATGTAGCCAATCAGGTTTCCACTTGATTTTTTTTTTCTTTTCCTGTTTCTTCTTTTCTTTCCTTTTCCTTTTTCCTGGAGTTTGAACCCAGGGGCCCTTTACCATTGAGTTAACAGGTTTGTTTTGAGACAGGCTCTTGCTAAATGGCTGAGGCAGACTGGCCTCAAACTTGTGATCCTCCTACCTCAGCCTCCCAAGTTGCTGGGATTGTAAGGCAAGTACTACCACACCCCCTTCTCCATTTTATAACAAATATTTTGTAACACCCCAAATGAAACGGGTAGATAAAATAACCTTCCAACAACCATAGTTTTCTCCCTTGTATCAATGTGATGTCTTTTTTTTTTTTTTTAATTCCAGGGATTGAACCCAGGGGTGCTTAATCACTGAGCCAGCCACATCCCCAGCCCTTCTTTACTTTTCTTTTTATTTTTTTAAGAAAGAGAGATAAAGAGAGAGAATCAATATTATTTATTTTTCCATCTGGCCTTTGCTTCTCAGACACCTAGTTGTATATGCGGTGCTGGGGTTTGAACCTGGGTCCTCAGTCATGCCAGGCAAGCTCTCCAACCATTGAATCCCTGCTTCAGCAGCCCCAGCCCTTTTTTATTTTTGACACAGGGGCTCCCTAAGTTGCTTTGGACCTTGCTAAATTGCTGAGGCTGTCTTTGAACTTGCGATCCTCCTGCCTCAGCCTCCTAGGTAACTGAGATTATAGGTGTGCACCACTGAGTCCAGCAACATGATGTCTTACTAGTAATATAAAGACAAAAGAGTCACATGTAGTAGAATAACATGCATTCTAATATGTAAAGGCTTGGGCACAACAATGTAAGAGGACATAATGAATTAGACAATTGCTTGCTTCTTTGTGTGGAATTACCAAGAAGGCACGGCAACATGAGGTCCGATAGAGGTGTGCTGTACCGGTGATTCAAACACCTTGAGTGCTGTTGTCCCAGACAATGTGATTTTTCCAAAGTGGTCAGCGGTTCTTGATAAAGTTGCCCTCCCGGAAATGTTCGTGTATGTTAACACGGTGAGAATAAAATGAAGCCTTTGTGTTCACAGACTAAATAAAGTTAGGCTTTGGGCACCAACACTCCTTCATGGGCATAAATGTCCTTTGGGACATTTAAAAGCTGTACAGGAGGAGGAACAACTTTTTGTTGTGCGTGACTGTCCCTGACATGCATTTCAGACGTCTGGCACTTCTAGTCCCTGAGACTGCTAAATAGTAGTGGTGACCCCCGATCACCGTGGCAGCCAAAACCACTTCCCCACAAATTTCCCATTGAACAATAGCATCTCGGTTGAGAACCGCTAGCCCAGGAGCAAAATAGCTTTGCCCATTCCTAGCAAAGCTGGAGACTCCTTTGCCGGGGCTCAGCTTGTAAAAGGCATTTGATTTTTTTTCTAACCCACATAAATACACTTGTCTAGGACTAAAGCTGGGGCTCAAAGGGCATTCCAGAAAGAGGGGGGCCTTTTCCTCTAAGCAGCTCCCTTGGTGTCCAGAAAGGGAGTCAGAGGACACAAGGGAGGCTGGCCTCGCCTGCCAATCTTGAGCACAATCCAGCGGTCTTTTTGAGACTTTTCCTGAAGTTCAGCTGGGAAGTCAATCAGCAGAGACGTCATCCTGGCTTCAGCCACAGGGACCAGTGCCTGTGACCAAAGCCCTGGCCTAGGAGAGTTTTGTGCTGCAGGTTTGGTGGCATGTCAGCCCCAAGCTATTCTTCTTCTACTCTCTCAGGGATGGGGCTAGTGAGAGTGCGTCTCCTTGGGACAAGGATTTGACACATTGGCATGTACAGGTTTGCTCACCAGGCTCCATCAATTATGGCCACCTCCACCTGCAGTGGGGGCTTTTTCCGGTCTGTACATCTGGCCCTTCCTTTCTCTCTCAGCAGTTATGGGACCTCCCTGCCCCCTCAACTTGCAGCTTGTTTGTCTTGCGAGGCAGGTATGACGGGACCCTTTGGCCTTGCTGGTATTCCTGGAATTTAACTGTTTTAGTAAACCCAGACTGGAATCTCTCCTGAGCAGGGCAGCTGCCTGATTCTTGCACATTCCATCCCCTTCTGCCACTTGATGTCTCTGGAGTCACCTGGTCACCTACAGCAAGGAGTCTGATGCCTCAAGAATTCTCTCCCAGACTCTGCAGTCTAAAAGGGGTCACCAAAGTGCTCCAAGCCTATCATCAAATGAACAGACCTGAAACCCGTGACTCTGTACTATTGCCTGTCAGCCAGTGGTCCAGATGGCTTCTCGCCCAGGGGTCCATGCGCCTGCAGCTGTCAGCCTGTGTGGTTTATTGACATTTATCGATCATCTCTGATATGCCAGGCTTGATGGGGGAGCTGGGCAGACTCAGACCCTGAGCTCGTAGGACTTTGAGCCCAGTGGAAAAGACAGGTGTTCAATAAGCAAAGAGCCGTGTAACCGCAACTAAGATGAACAATACCAGGAAGGACAGAAGCGCAGCGAGAGAACACAGGGTTGGCATGGGCTGGGGGATGGGACTCTGGACCTTGCTAAGAAAGTGACATTTAAAGTGCCACCTGAGGCATGAGAAGACGTTAGTCTTCTGAAGAAAGCAGGGAAGAGCTTTCCCAGTGGAAGGAACAGCCCAGATGAAGGCCCTACACCAGGAGGCAGCTTGGTGTGGTCAAAAATATCAGCATAAGGGGCTGGAGCTGTGGCTCAGCGGTTTTGGCGCTTGCCTGGCAGGCACCAGGACCCGGGTTCAAACCCCAGCACCATGTACACAACTATGTGTTGGAGCAACTAAAGCCATGTGAAAAAACTAAATAAAGTTGTTTCTCTCTTTCTCTGTCTCTCTCACTGTCCCTCTCTCTTTAAAAAAAAAATATCAGCATAACAGTTGCTACATATTAATCCCTTGCCATGTGCTCAACTTGCTCTTAGCTTTCCAGGTATAGTTCTTTTATTGCCTATTATGCTATGAAATCAGGTACTATCACCTTCATTTTGCAAATGAGGAAACTAAGGCACAGAGAGGTAAAGTAATTGTCCCAAAGTCCCACAGCTAGAAAGTGGCAGAGCCAACATTTGGACCCAGGTAGTCCAACCCTCGACTGCATCTTTATCTCCAATCGCAGAGACCCCCATGAAGATAAAAAGGCCTGTGGCCACTGTAGCAATACCCATGCCAGACATGTGTAAAAAGACTGATGACACCAGGTTCCCACTGTGTCCAGTGAGCAGAGGATACAGCAGTGGTCAGTAAAGGGGTATTTTAACTATACTTTCTTATTTTCTGCATTCTTTTTTTCCCTTTTTCCCAGTATAGGGATGAACCCAGGGCTTGTGCATGCCAAGCAAGTGCTCTACCACTAAGCTATGCCTCCAGCCCTTTCTTTATTTTACTTTTTGAGAAAGGCTCTTAGGTTGCTGAGGCTGGCCTTGAACTTGCAATACCCCAGCCTCATTTCCAGAGTAGCTGGGATTACAGCATGCCTGGTTTATTTCCCATGCTCCTAAAGCTCTAAGATGCGGGACCATTTTGATCCTGGAAGGACTGCCTCCCTTAGAGTTAGCTGATTCCCAGAATCAATTCCCCTGGGAATGCACCTTTGAAGTGCAGACCAACCAATCCCAGCCCATATCCAGAGCACTCACAAACTGAGCCGCTCTTCCCCTGTCCTAATCATCCTGGGACCAGGTGGCCCAAAAAGAGCCTAAATCTCTGACCCTACTAAAATGATTCAAACTAGCAGATCCAAAGCCTCTTATCCTTCATCGTGTCTTTTCTGTGAAGCCACAATAAGGCTCCTGGGACCATATCCTTCTGCTCCCTCTGCCCCCGATTGATCCTGGCACCTCCACTGTGGCCCCGTGTGGCATTTTTAAGTATGCCTCCTCTTGGAACTGTAATCACCACCTCTTTAGAGATAATTCTCTCTGACCTATTGGTTTCAGCCTATGTGAATAAAATTAAAACTTACGTTTGAAAACAAAGGGACCCAAGGAGTTTAGCTTAGGCTCCAGGAGGGCAAGCCCGAAGGTAGGAGGAGAAGCCAGCTGCTGGCTTCTCTCCAGCACTTGTTCCACTACGAAACCCAGGAAGAACATAAAGTAGAGATGGGGGTGAGTTTGGTGTGAAAAGGATTAAACTTCTTGGGCTGGAGCAGTTGTTCAGTGGTTATGGCGCTTGCCTGGCATGTGCAAAGACCTGGGTTTGAACCCCAGCACCACATACACAACTAAGTGTTGAAGCAACGAAGGCCACATGAAAAACTAAATAAAATTGATTCTCTTTCTCTGTCTCTCTCTCTCACTGTCCCTCTCTCTTTAAGGAAAATAAAAAGATAAAACTTTTTTTTCTTTTATGGGGGGTGGTGCTGGGGATTGAATCCAGGGTAGCTTGGCAAGTGCTCTACCTCTTGAGCTATACCACCAGCTCAAGAATAAACTCTTAAGAGATAAAGAGCCTAATTTCTCAGATTGAAGCTGCCAGAAAGGGAGGAAGGAAGTAGAGCAGGTATCTGGTTAAGTGGAGGAAAGGAGGGAGGGAATAGCTGACCTATTTCGTTCATTTATTAAATTCATGCCAATTACTAGTAACAGCAAAATTTCATTTGATACTTCCTACAGATTGGGTCTTTGAAGTGCATCTGTGTATCCTGCCATTTCACCACATAATGACCTTACACCATCAGTGCTGTCCCTCTCTTCATTTAAAGATAAGGAACTGGAGGCATGGAGATTAACTCTCAAAGTTATGTCCGGGAGGTGGCAGGCATGGGGTTTCTTATACTTTGGAGACTGAATTTTTTTTCTTTTTCAGTGGTGGGGACCAAAGCCAGCCTTAGGCACATGTCCACCATGGAGATCTATCCCCAGTCATAAGATCCGCTTGATTTCTTTTTTTAGGTTGGGGATCAAATCTAGGCTCTGTGCATGCTAAGCAAATGCTCTACCACTGAGCTACATCCCCAGCCTTTTTTTTTTCTTTTGGCAAGGTCTAGCTAAAGTTGCCTAGTCTGGCATTGAACTTATGATCCTCCTGCCTCAGTCTCCCAAGTGGCTGGAATGACAGGCACGAGAGCGTCTACTTAGTTAACCACTCCATCACTGCTGCCTCTCAGGTGTTTTCAGCAGTGTCGCCCAGTTGTAGAGTGCTTGTCCAGCAGGCACAAGGACCTTGGTTCAGTTCCCAGTACAAAAAAAAATAATAATGATAAAAAAATAAAATTGGGACTTGGGGCTGGAGCAACCACGGCTCAGTGGCAGAACGCTTGCCTGGTTATGCATGAGGATCCAGGTTGGAAACCCAGCACCACATTCACAACTAAGTGTTGGAAAAACAAAACCAGATGAAAAAAGTAAATAACATTGATTCTCTCCCTTTCAAAAATAAATAAAATAAAATTATATGGTTTAAGGGCAAAGCTGTGCTCTTTACCAGCAGGAGGCAAGGCTGGCTGACCTCCCCTCTTCTCTGCCTGGGGAGCATGGCACAGTGATATTAGCAGACTCCGCCCCCAGAGGAAGTTATTTTCACCCTCCTCCTGAGAGCAATTAGGCAGGGACTCTGTACAAGAGGCAGATGGGACTCCAACTGTAGGTGTAGGCCACTTTGTTTCTAATGAGCAGCCTCCAAATATGGAGGAGAGAAATTTCTTGAAGGCTGGCAGTCCTCTTTAGGGAGCTGCCCCTGTGAACTCTGGCTGCCCACCAGCCACAGAAGGAAGCGTGGCAGGGTCTGGGCAGCTGGCTCAGAACCAGAGCCTGGGGTAGTCTTGTGGGTTCTTGTTACCATGACTGGCCTAGCAGCAGTCGCACCTTCACTGTCAACTGGGGTGTGTGGGGAATGGCTGGGAAGAGGGTGCACAGGGGAGGAGATGCTCTGCGGCCCTGAGCTCTGAGGGCTGCCCAAGATGAGGGCTGGAGACTCCTTCAGTGGGAGGAGGGAACAGCTCTTTCTAAAATACCAGCACCCCCTAGTGGACGTCAGTCTCCACTCACACGGCAGGTTCTAACCCTGGAACTAGACTTTTCACTCCCCTGCAACTGAGGTTAAGCATTTCCTTGAACAATGAATGCAGGTGGCAAATCACAGTGCTGTCGATGAATAGTACCTGTGATTTCTGCCACCAATAAATTAACAAGTAGTTTTGCATTGAATTACAGTTGGAGATAATGTGAAATGTCATTTACATCTGACACTTCTTGGAAAATGTGCCATTAGATCTGCCACTAGGTCATATTATTGATTGCATTAAAAAAAGAAACATGTACATTATTAGATTTCCAGTTTGTTTTTATTTATGCTAAAACTATCATGTTATAAGTGGAAAATTATGCAATTCAGTATAATTAGTTTCTTTTGTAGTCCTGGGGTTTTTATTTGACTCAGTTAAAACATTATTCTGAAATGAGGTTCATAGGTTTCACTGGGCTACTGAAGGGTTCATTACATAAAAAAGTTATGGATCTCTGCTTTAGACAGAGTTGGTTTAATCAGATCCTCTTCTGCTAATGAGGTACAGGTACAACGGATGTGGGTTCAGAACAATCAGGATCAAGAAGAGTAGAGAGAGAGGGTGATGACATTTTAGCCACGATTCTCTAGAGGAACAGAATTGACAGGATGTAAATATTAGATTGACTTGTGATACCAGAGGCTGGAGAGTCCCACGATGGCCACCCGCAGGCTGGAGAGCTGGAGAATCCAGTAGCTTCACAGTCAAGACGCAGAAGCCTCAGAACCAAGGGGTCAAGGATGTTTTCCCCATCTAACCAAAGGCCTGGAAACTCCCTGAAGAATGGCTGGGCAGAGTCCACCTAGGAAGAGTGAAGGAGCTGGAGTCTCACGTCCAGAGAAGCAATCAAGACCTGTTCAAGAAGAATCGGGACTTTCATCTGCTGCTGCTTCCACCTCCGGCTTTTATTCCATCCAAGTCTCCAACCATATTGGAGGGTGCTGCCCACACTTAGGGTGGGTCTTCGCTTCAGTTATCGATGCCACGTGCCAATCATTCCTAGAAACACCCAGAAGATAGAATCTTGGAGCCTCTTCACCTTACAGGCCTCTTAATCTAATCAAGTTGACAATTCAGATTGACCTTACAGAGGGTGATGACCACAATGTTTTGCTTTAGACTGATGGGTCAATGACACAGTGGTCTGAGTGGAGACATAAATATTTGGAATCCCCAAATCCTGCTGGCAATAGTATACAAGGATGGCTGTGGGACTTCTGCCAGGTGCCAACAAATGCTGGCAATGAGGCTGCCTTTTGGGAAAAAGGGTAAGACAATATGATGAGACAGTACTGAGTGTAACAGAAGCAGGCAGGATCAGCACAAGGACCGAAAACGATTTTCAGATCAGAGGCATATCACATTGCTGCCTAGTTGATATAAAGAAAACATGCATTATGCATTAATTGATTGTACTGGGGATTGAACCAGAGGAGCTTTACTACTGAGCTACATCCCCAGCCTTTTTTTATTTTTTATTTTTTTGAAATAGGTCTCACTAAGTTGCTGAGGCTAGCCTTGAACTTGGGATCCTCCCACCTCAGCCTCCTGTGTTGCTGGAATTACCAGCACGCATCACCTTGCCCGGTAAGATGCCTGCTTTTAAAGAACCTTAAAACTTGCTCTTATTGTGGAATGCAATAAACAATCAGAAAGGGTCATACATCATACTTGTTTAGCTTGCTCAATAATTATAAAATGTGTAATTCCCTCCCTCCATAGGCCTGCTATGAGCTTCTCCCCAATAATCCCGGGAGTAGCCACTATCTTGCCTTCTGTGGCCTTGATTTTCTGATTACTAATGAAATTTTGCATATTTTTATGTCTAATTGGCTATGAATAATTTTCATTGAAATGCAAGTTTATGGGGTTTTTTGGCCCATTCTTTCTTTCTTTCTTAGAGAGAAGAAACAAGAATCAAGTTTGTTTAGATTTTCCTTCAGCCTTTGTTTCTCTGACACTTGGTTGTATATGTGGTGCTGGGGTTTGAACCCAGGTCCTCACACATGCCAGGCAAGCACTCCAACTGCTGAGCCATTGCTCCAGCCCCTTTTTTGCCCATTTTCAATTCAGATGTTTAATGTACTGCGCTATGAGAGTATCTTATATATTGTGAATGTTAAATGTCAGTTGTATATGTTGGACCTATATTCTCCAAGTCTGAAGTTTATCAGAGAGAGGGACAGTGAGAGAGAGAAAAAGAGAATCAATTTTATTTAGTTTTTCATGTGATTTTGTTGCTCTGATACTTCGTTGTGTATGTGGTGCTGGGGTTTGAACCCATATCCTCGTGCATGCCAGGCAAGTGAAGAAACCACTGAGCCACCACTCCAGCCCCTCATTTTCTTTATAGTATCTTTTAATTACTAGATATTATTAGATTAATTTAGTTTATTTTGTTGGAAGTGTTAGGGATTGAACCTAGGTGAGCTCTACCAATTGAGCTACATCCCCAGACTCTTTTATTTTTATTTTATGTTTTTTTCTTTAAAAGACAGAGAAGAATGGTGAGAGAGTGAGAGAGAGAGAAAGAGAGAGAGAGAGAGAGAAGAGGATTGATTTTATTTAGTTTTTCATATGGTCTTCACTGCTTTGACACTTCGTTGTGTACGTGGTGCTGAGATTCGAACCTGCATCCTCGTGCATGCCAGGCAAGTGCTGTAATCACTGAGCCGCCACTCCAGTTCCCTCTGCCCCTTTTAATTTTGAGACAGGTTCTCACTAAGTTGCTAAGGTTGGCCTTGAATTTGTGATCTCCTCCCTCAGCATCACTAGTCTCTGGGATTACAGGCATGTACCACTGCACCCAACTAGAAATTACTATTTTTAAGGTGGTTTAAATAAATGACTCTTTTTATGATGAAAACTTATGCATTTTACTTAGGAAATCCTCCCTTAACTCACAACCACCAGGATATTCTCTTACATTTGTAGTAAGTAGTGAAAAATGTCTGCTGCAACAACTAGATAAATTATATCATAAATTATAATTATCATGTTTAGTGTGTGTGTGTGTATGTGTGTGTGTTGCTGGGGATTGAATCCAGAGTGCCACACTGGTAAGTGTGGTAAGGCACTTGTCAGTGCCTTACCACTGAGCTATAATCCTAGATCTTTTTTTAAAAAGTTAATTTTTGCAATGTGAAGGTCTAACTTAGGGCCTTGCATATGCTAGGCAAACACACTACCTCTATGATACTCCATTCCTAGTCCTATCTCCATGGCCACATTCAAAAGCAGAGCTGGGCTCAGTATAACTAAAGCTTTACTCCAACCCAGAACTACCTTATTCCCAAACAGATTGAGGTGCTGAACCTCTCATTCAAGGACAAAACCTTGCTAGGGGAAAATAACATTAATTTCAGTCTCCACGGTCCTCTCATAAACATTGTCTGGCATACAATAAAAAATAATCTGACCTGTATAGAGACAGGAAAATGGGAACAATAATCAAGAAGAAAAAATAGAGCACAATAGTTGACTTGCAGGTGATTCAGATGTAGATGCAAGTAGACAAAGACTTTTAAATAACCATTGTAAGTATGTTAAAGGAAACAGAGGGAAAGACAGAAAGGACGAAAAGATGGAGAATTTCAGTGGCAAACTGGATCAAAAAAAGAATCAAACGAATGTTCTAGAACTAAAAATTATATCTGAAGTTAAGAATTCATGGAGTTCACATCAGAAGTTAAGACTGGTGAACTCAAACACAGATTAACAGAAAATATATAAGTCATAACTCAGAAGGCAAAAAAGATCAGAAAAGAAGTCAATAGGGCCTTTTTGACGGACAACACAATTGTCTACATAGAAACTAATAGTATGATAAGTGAGCTGAGCAATGTTTCAGAATACAAGATCAATATGCAAAAACCAATTGTATTCCCAAATTTAAAAATCAATTGTAAACCTAAATTTAAAATCTAAAACAACAAAACTTCTGGAAAAAGAGAAAGGAGAAAAATATGATCTTAAGTTAAGCAAAGATTTCTTAGCTATGACACCAAATGTATAATCCTATAAAATAAAAAATAAATTTGACTTCATCAAAATTAAGAACTTCAAAACCCCCTAATAACATAATGGGAAACTAAACACTAGGAGAAAATGTATCATATGTTTGGTAAAGGAATTTTATCTAGATGATATAAAGATCCCTCAGAACTCAATACTGTGAGTCCAGTGTGGTACTACACACCTATTATCCCAACTACTCAGGAGTCTGAGGCAGGAAGATTGCATGTTCAAGGCCAGCTTCTGTAACCTAGATAGACCCTGTAAATAAAAAAGAAAAGGGGGCTGGACTGCCCATGGTTTTGGGGGTAAGTGAATAACACTGCCTTCTCCAAACTTGGGAGCCAGCTATTGAACTGTATCATTCAAATTGTACACCAGCCCAAACAAGTGAAGAGATAAAAACCCTACAGCCCATCAACAAAGTCCTAAAGTGAAATAACAAGTTAGGGATCTCAAGTCCCACTCACTGACACTGAAAATGAGGAAAAACGGAAACAATTCTCCTCCTCAAACCCATAAATCTCAAGCCAAGGAGTCTATGGATAGGGACCTGGATGAAAACTTAGAAGAAAGTAACAACAACCTGACTATTAAAATTTCAAAGAATTAAAAGAATATTTAAGGAAGGAAATACAAGAGCAATTACAGGAACTGAAACACCATTTTAATAAATAATTAGAGGCACTTAGAAAAAAGACATAGCAGAGCTCTTAGAATTGAAAAACACAGTCAACCAAATTAAAAGCTCAATGGAAGATATTAATATCAGCATAAACTCAGTAGAAAATAGAACTTCAGCTCTCGAAGAAAGAACAGCAGACAATGAAGATAGCCTGAGTAATCTTGAATGCACGGAGGATAGACAAGAAAAAAACTCATTGATCATGATCAGAATTTCCAAGAAGTGTGGGATGAAATCAGAAGAAATAAGCTGAGAGTGATTGGGATGGGGAGAACATTGAGCAACAAATGAAGAGCTTAAAGAATCTTCTCAATGAGATAATCAAAGTTTCCCTCATATCAGAATAGAACCAGATATTCATATTCAAGAGGCCTACAGGACCCCAGATAGACCTAACCCAATGAGAAACTTGCTGAAACATGTACTTTTCAAAACGAGTAACAGAGGGAAAAAGGAAAGAATATTAAAAGCTATTAAAAGAGGTGAGAAAAACACCAAGTCACATTCAGAGGCAAACCAATAAGGATCATTGTGGATTTCTCAAATCAGACCATAAAGGCAAGGAGAGCGTGCAATGAAATTTTTCAAATATTGAAAGAAAATAATTGTCAGCCAAAAAATATTATGCCCAGCAAAACTCAGCTTCAAATTTGATGGGGAAATAATAAATTTCCATGATAAGAACAAATTAGCAACATACATGAACACAAAACCAGCTCTACAGAGAATACTCAAAGACAAACTTCAAACAGAGAAACAAGCAAACAGCTCCCCAAACTTTCCAAAGAGGAAAGTCAGTAAAAGCATAACTCACTAAAAGAATAACTCACCAAAAGACACTAAAATACGGCAAAGGTCACAAGAGAACCAAAATCACATTCTTTTCTAACACTGAATGTGAATGGATTCAATGCCCCAATCAAAAGACACAGATTAGCAGACTGGGTCAAAAAACAAAATCCAACAATATGCTGCTTTCAGGAGACTTGCCTCACAGTTAAAGACAGCTATAGAGGGGTCTGGAGTGGTGGCTCAGTGGTTGCAGTGCTTGTCCAGCAAGT